>JAHZNC010005590.1:0-28181 GCA_027744095.1 Zhuqinia jingwanae | reverse complement strand
TGGAAGAAAATGCTTAAAAACAAACTACTGTCACAGTCATCAGCAGTTGAACTAGAAAGGGAAAAGATAGCTACCATGCATGTATTTGTGATATGCGAGGGAGTTTTTAGCAAATGTGGGAGGATTGGATGAAAGATGAAATGGAGTCATCACCATTTTCATCCCACAATCTCAATCAAAAACGTCGTCTGACGTCTGATGATGATGATGATGAGGACGAGGACGACGATGAAGAGGATTTTCTCTCATTCCGTTTGAAAGTCAACGGAAAAGAGCCATATAATGCACACATACATAATAATAATAATAGAGATAATGCATATAAATATACCTAGTTAATATGGTATAAAATGAAATAGCAAAAGCAGCATCATGTTTGTAAAACGACGCCTACTACAAAAGAACCAGAAAACAAATATTGATCCCTTTTTTTGTGGATTTTCCACCAACAAGTTATACACATACATACATAACTACATGTTATTATGAAATAACCCAAACTATTTTTTTTGATGCTACTGTGCTATGCTACTGATTTCCTCTTGACTGACTGACTGCCTGTCTCGACGTCTAGTTTTATTTTCCCGAAAAAAATTCATACTTGGTCTGGTTGAAATTTCTCAGAATACATCATATACTTACACCTACGTATTATATACATGCATAGATACGCCAGTTGAATTGAAGTATAATATGACGTTTTAGAAGAAAAGGATTAATTTTTTTGTTTGTTTTTCACTTTTTCGTTTTATTTTCATATCCTGATTAGTAGTGCATTGTAGCCCAAAAAAAGCAAATAACATGCTTTGTGAGGGACAGCTCTTTTCCGAAAAGAAATTAAAATGAAAAAGATTGACTAGCTGGTTGACTAGACACGCACCAGCGTAATAAAAATATATTATTATGTAATAAGTTGTATGCATTCCATCTAATTGTTTTACTTTCTTCAATTTTCTTGTTTCGCATCTTCTGGATATTTTTTTTTCTTCGGGCAACAAGACACACAAACACACACACGAGATTCCTTTGTTTTTGTTGATATTACATATCTGTACCCTCTCGGTATAATATTTTTTGTGGTCCTTTCATGAAAACTGTGTGTACTATATGTACCTTATTGGTATGTAGATATTTGTAGGCAGAGGACTCATCCTTTCTCTTTCCTCATCCTGCACCGGGGAGAAAGATATTACCATTCTCAGAGTAATAACCAGTCAAGTGAAAACAAATGATAATAATGCTACTAATGAAAGGGGAAATAAGAACAAGAAGAAGAGACGAAGAGCATGTTGTTTGCTGCTTGTACCACTACAGCAGTGTAAGGCTACATAAAAGTAGCATGTGTGCTAGTGTATATTTTTATGTCGTTCTCTACTCAATTCCTTCTTGATCATCTTCTCATCTCATCACACATATTGTTGTGCCCATACATTTGTGCAGTCAAATGGAAATATCATCATGCAAGCACTACCACAGCCCTAATAAATAGTGCTTTTTGGCTTTAACTCACATAACCATTTTCTCCATAGAAGTTGATACGTATTCACTTTCTCTCGTGAAGAGAGAAGAAAAACGAAAGCAGAACAAGTAGTTTTCTCTTTTTATGTAAGAACACGAATATCAAGAAGAAGAAAGTAAAAAGAGAAAGTTTTTTTTTGATATGTATTATTGGTACCCGTTGTGTGTGCTATTATTGTAGATATTCTCTCTCTGTCTTTCTGTCTCTACTTGTCTGGATCTGATGCTATGTATATATATACATATTGATCATTATCATCAACATGGTTGTTGTGATGATGATCATGATTATCGACATCGTAGAGATTTCGGCAATCAGCCATGATCATAATAATAATACTAATGATCATCCTTTTTTGCTTATTTCACTCCAAAAAAATATATACCGTGCGACGGATATATAGGTAAAGCTTCTCATTTTACTGTTCCAGATTATTTCTATAGGACTAGCAGTAGAGTGCCTATATATGCTTGTTATATCATCATCACCGGAAACCAGGGAAGCATCACCATCATCATCATCATCATCATCAGCCAAAGAGAAATCCAAGAGAAGAAAACAAGACTGTTTGGTGATGATGGGATAAATAAGCAGCATCGTATCCTATCTCTTTTATTTTTCTTTCTGTTCTCCCTCCCCCACCTTTCCCCTTTTCTCCCCCTTTCTCCCTTGTGAGAAGAGTGAGTTTTGGTGTGTGAGTTTTGTTTTGTTTTTACGCCTCAAGCAAACAAGAAGGAGCAAAAACTCATCTCTGAATTGTATAGCAGGAACAGCAGAAGCAGCAACACACATCACATCACAGTAATAATATTACTTTCTCATTGTGTTCAATCCATTAGCTATATCCTGCTTGAATAAGAATGATGAGAACAGAGATAAGTGTATTTGTATGTATATATATATTTTATAGAGCAAACAAAATTTTGTTACTACTTTTATATATTATTGCTTTGCTCTAATGCTTTCACTCAACTTTTATATACTATACCATGTAGCTCATCTTCATCTTTCAAAGAGAGAGAGAGAGAGAGACATCCGAGGGGGGAGAGAGAAAGCAGACAGACATATCGACTGACATTTATGCTCCCATTCAAAATTAACCAAGGGAGCATAAATTATCTAAAACATTGTATCTCCTGATGTTACCCTAGATGATGATGATCATGATGATGAGTATGATCATGTCCTGTCCCGTCATGATTTGATAATCTAATGAAGAATATCAGATAATCTTTTGCTCTCTTGCTCAACATTGCATAAGTCATGATGACGTAGTAAAATCATGCCATTTCGGACAAAATGGAAGGGAAAAGCAATAATGTTCTTTTGGAAAGATACCTCTCTCCTCTTTCTATTTTCTCTACAGTAAAACATACACATGTGTAGTATACTAGTGATCTATATTTTCTCTATTTTCAAAACTATCTCGAGACCACAAGCATCAAACAAAAAAATAACAAACAAAGTCCTGTTGTTAAACAATTCAAAGAGTGAAACACTCACCATAGCCAACTGTAACTAAAGGCTTAATCATATATCAATAATACCATGGAAACAATTCTCTCTGTCGGAAGCAAAGGAAACTAAAAAATAGTGTTAACGAAATAGGATTTCAAACATTCTACTGTCTAGTGGCGCCAAAAATAAGTGTCCCTATGTTTTTATGAATAGAACAGGCTTTTGTTACAGTTGGATATGCACATACAATACAAATCCACACACACACAACCTGTCAAAATTTTGGCCACCATCACATCACATCCTTTAATGAATGTAAAGTTTGGCCAGACCATCTCTTTCTCTCTCTCTCTCTCTCTCTCTAGCTCTGCTCCTGTTGTAATAATAACTTTTTTCCTTTTATCTTTTTGCTCCAAAAATTTATCTCTCTCCAGTGGAAATTGCTATTGCTGCTAATGACGATGCTAAAGCTCCAGTCATTAGGATGAGCTGTTGGAACTACTGCTACTACTACCATCCCTACTGTATACTGACTTTACATTTGACTACCATTCTACTACGACGACCACCACACTAGCATACATACATACTGTTTGCTGTTGTTTTCAGTAGTGGGAAATCGATATGAATTGTCTGAGAGAAAGGGAAAGAATAGTCTAGCTTGTAATAACAATAATATTAAACGCCCTTTTTAAAATGGTCTACCTACGTACAATACTATACTCTAGAGTGCTGCTGAAAGAGAGAAAGAGAGGGAGGGAAACTAAAAAGCCTTCTGTTTTTTAAATCTCTGGAGTATACAATCGGCGTGTTGTATGAGAATTTGAGCGGAAAAAGTATAGGTGGTTTTTTTGCTGGTGGGTGGACTTTTCACAAGAAAAAACAAGAGAGAGCAGGCCAAACACCATAGAACAACAACAATGAGAATAACAGTTATAACTGAAACGGGAGAAAGTGACCATCATCATCATTGGCGTAACAATAATTACTCTTTTCTCTCCTGTTGTACATTTTACACAAGTGGATACTTTCTCTCTCTCTCTCTGTCTCACTCAACTGCTGAGTATAAATATATGTATAACATGTACACGTGATATACATACATGTATTCATATTAATATAGATGTTTTTTTCTCCACAGTCGTATTTCCCTTGAAGCTACAACAGTCCTGCTGCTGCGCTGCCTCAGCCTATTTAAGTGTATTCACGGTTCACTAAGCATAATAGAAAATGAGTACATTGCTCTTCTCCTGCCTTGTGCTACCACCACCATTACTGCTACCCCTTTTTTACACAGGTTTTCATTTTGTGTTGATTCTACTCTGCACAAGCACACACACACACAGACATACACACAAATACTCTACAATTTTGGACGACGTTATCATTTTTTGAAAACTATCCCGACATTATATCTCTCTCTCTCTTCCTTTCTTGGTTCAATTTCCTATTGTTTTTTGTTAACTTTTGTCTTTTCTCTACAGAGACAGTTTCCCAAAACACAATAGAAAATCTTTGCATCAACCTTACACACATATATAACAGCGTTATAACTGTGTTAGTTGTAGAGAAAATATCATTGATTTTTCACTTTCTCTTCCTTTTCTCCCCGGTAGTACCTTTAAAAAATTATTATTGATCGTCACCGAGGTTTTCCTAGCAGAAAGAAAGAGAGAGCGGTAAAGTAAGAAGAACTCGAGAGAGACTCAACTCATATTTAAAAATAATAATATTTGTTCACAAACAACAATAATCATTAACTTGAAGGCATTGTGCTTTTTACTTCCCTATGCTCACCGTCAGTATAAAACAACACAACACAGAACAAGGAGCAGAAGCAGCAGCAGCAGCAGCAGTGAAACCACTACCACCGTTGCTTAATTTCCATTGCATTTATTATTGCTAGCTTGCTTGCTCCCTATTTATCTTCTACACATTTACATCCATCCCTTCACATGTCAAATGCAGAAAATAGTAATATCACTTGGTTTAATTTGTGTTGTTGGAGAAAAACAAGGATTTTTTTGTTGTTGTTGTTTACGGGATATTCTCTCTCTTTATATATGTTATGCATCTGCATAATAAATACATGTAGATATACCTACATGTGTATAAAATTACACAAAAACAAGTCAACTGTGAGCTGGGATATTTGTTGTGAGGAAGAGAGAAAGCGCAGGGAAAATGAGCTCATTCCTATTATGATTATGACAACATGCTTGAATTTTTGTAGGAAAAAATATATAGTATACCCGGGTCGGGTCGCGTTTCATATGTAGAAAAATAGTTCCATATACTTTTCTCTCTCGTTGACTTAAGTTGATATCCTCGTCGTCTACCAGTTCACCAATCATTTTAATAATTTTGCCCACTTTCTCTCTTTATATATTTTTATGTAATATGTGTGCACACAGTGAGAAAAGGCAGCATCAGTAACTGAGCGATAGTGATGATGTCAGTAGTTATATAGGTAGTCAGTAGGTTTTTAGGACGTTTTATTTTTGTAGGTTAAAGGAGAAAGTTGTTCTTGATTATATTTTTTTTATATAGGCTGCACATTTCTTCATTATTTCTAGTCAAACTCTACTAATATGAAAAAGTTGTGTACTGAGCGAAAAAGGAAAATTATAGAAATGTAAGAAGGAAGAAGAAGAAATAAAAGAGAGTAAAGTGGATGACATTTTGTTGGGATATGTATATATGGCTATTATTATAGGTGGGTTTTTATATATATGCGGATGGATGACTGGGACAAGGAGAAGGACGACAAAATAAAGGGGGAGCAAAAAAAGAAGAAGAAGAAAGTTTTTAGTGTTATGATTCTTTCCTCATTTCCTTCTCCCTCATAGAACAGCACAGGCATCTTGTTAGGAATGTGTACCAATGACATTTTTTGTGGAAGGGAGAAAGGAGAGAAAATGGGAATGAATGAGGCATGGGCCGTTGATTTCTTGACCGCGAGAGTACTTTTGGCGCTCTGGCAACAAAGATCTTTGGTTATTATTTTGTGGAAGAAAGGGGGAGAGGGAAAGTTAGAAAAAAGGGTTGAGTGCATGACACATATTCAGTGTACACATATATTTTTTTATATGGCGGATATATTTAACTAGTCTGTTTTGTGTGTTGGCGGTGGTGTGTGTATCAAAAAGGAGGAACATAACTTGGTCGAGAAAATGGCAGTGTGTGTGTGTGTTCTCTGCAGTGAAGTGTAATGTGATGTGATGTAATACAAGTGGGAACATAAAAAACCGGATTTTATAGAGGACAAGGATGACAGTATGGAAATAAGTAGGAAGAAATACTACTTTTTTCACTCTGATCATCACACATATACTAATATATACATATTTTTATATATTATATGTACCGAAAAGTCTAATGAGATGAGTGTCGTAAAAAACCTCTGGGAGAAAGTGGAGAAAGTCGAAACAAGCATGGTCCTATTGCAGTAGTACTTGTGGTGGTATCAAGAGAAAAAGCTTTTCATCATCACCAGCCATAGAAAAAAAGAAAAAGAGAAAGATGTGCCACATGAATATGGATGCTTTACGGTTCACCATCTACTTTACTTTTTTTCCATTTTATGCTCTTGGTTTTTGTGTGTGTCCTGAGCTGTATTACAAACTACAACCACTGCCACGTCTACTACTACTTGCTTAACTTTACAAGAATCAGACTTAGACACACATGGAAAATTGTGAAGGTGGCGGTTTTTTTAGATGAAAAAGACCATCAAAGTACCGGATCTGTTTACTTTACATTTTTTGTTGCCATCTCCCGTGCTCTGGTTTTTTAAGCTATCTTTAAAGTGGCTAAATATGCTTGGCGCTGTGCGACTGTAGTAATAACAAGAAAATTCTTCCTTGGCCAACACCACCGCCACTACCGACATGAGTATAAAAGCGATGGGGGAAATGGACAGCTCGTGTGGGAGCGCTAAAAAGACGTCCCTTTGCTGCATTAAAAAGGGACACAAAGCATTAAAGCTTCTTCTTCTTTTTCTCCGGAAGGAACATTTTTTCTTAAATGGGTGTATATGCTTTACCAAGAAAAAAAACTTTCTTTTTATGGCTCAACTTTCTTTCTACTGGTACTACTACTACTGCAAAATATGTGAGTTTAGGGTGGATGATGGTGGTACACATGAGCAAAGATTTTAAGTGGTTACTCGCAGCTTGTCAAAAATATTTTTTTTAAGAAAAAAGAAAAAGAATTATACGTAATATGAAGTTTTAGATAATCTAGATAATGGGTTGCATGGAATTAAAATAATAGGAATGCTGTTACATATGATACAAGATGCATGCAAAGTCTACATGCTAGCCCACACATATAACTACTTTTGTGAGAAGGAGAAAACGAGATAACTTTTGGTATTTTAATATTTTAAGAACATTTTGTTGGATCTTATGATCATGATGACAATAAGTATACAAGACACACAAAAACCAACTAGAGTTTTGTTTCAACTTTTTTTATACTAAATAGTTTTACAGTGGTAGCAACAGCAGCAGCAGCAGTAGTTTTTAGAGACATCCCATGACCAGAAAAATGGAACGATGTTGTTGGAGGAACAGAAGGAGAACGGGAGTTTTTATCGTCATTATCATCATATATCACACTACTATAATGTTTGTATATCCTAGTTTCTTCTAGTGTGTGGATGGTGAGTAGAAGTGGTAGTGTACATTTTTAATATGCACACGCCATGTTACCGTTAAAAAAACTTGTTTCTACTTTCCTTTTCGTGCATACAATTTCTCCTTTTTTAGGAGATATGACATCATATCTTATTTTTACCAGCAGCAGCGGCATGAGAACATAACCAAGTTTTTTGCTTTCTTCTTCCAATTTTCTCTTCTTTTTTTGTGCTTCTTTTACAAGAGAAATCGAAGATGGTGGCGGTGGTGGTGGTGGTGCTAGTAGAGGAAAATGAATGGTGTCTCTGGATAATTATGACTACAGACTATAAGCTGTACATATATTTTGTATATGGTTTTCTAGTTTGAAAAATGTACAGGTATAGCGACATAATAGAATAAACATAATATATAACTTTGTAGTTATTTTTGCTTGCACGACACTCCTTTCGGCGATACATTCTTTATCGTGCAGTGAAAGTTGGAAAGAAAAAACTTTCTCTTAGTGGAAAAAGAAAGCAGAAGGAGAACATACTACGTTTGTGTGTGCACAAGAGTGTCTGTGTAACCAAAGCACTATACTCTTATAGTAATAGTAGGAAGTATATACTCTCTCCTGCTGTTTCGTAACACACAGTCAATCTGTTACTGTTTTCTTTTCTTCCTTTTTTTCCAATCCTCCCTTTCTCTTTCTCTCTCCTGAAGTGAAAGTATTTCCGTAGTGTGTCGTCATGATGGCAAACACAGACGCTCACATCAAAATATATCATACGACGAAAAATGAGATATGTTGTATATGCTTATGCATAGGTAGGAAATGTACACACACATGTGTGTGCTATATATAACATAAAATGAGAGAAAGGAGTAGTGGTGTATTACCACTACCAATACCACTAGTATGGCAGCTGCAGGACAAATAGAAAACAATACGGAAAGTGTAACGGCGCTAAGGTACCTCCATTTTCCCTGATAGTTCATCCAAGTCTCTCCGTTTCCCTGTCTGGAGAAGAGAGAAGGAAGAAGTGAAAGACAGAAGAATGGGGAAAGAGAGTGGGAGAGGGAAAGTGTCATCATGCATGATGAATGAATACGTCCCTCATGTATTCTTTCGCTTTCCAATTCTCTCTGCTTTGTTTCCAAGCCTTTTACTTTAGAAGGAAAAAAGTGTACAGATGGATGGATGTGGAGTAACAATACACAAACATGCTTATTTCTCTTCTTCTTCTTCTTTCTCCCCCTTTCCATCCTTCACCCAAGTAATAACAGAAACATCACGTATATGATGCGAATGCAAAAAAATAAAAATAAAACAAACGCTAGCGAAAAACCAGCATCAGCAAAAAAAACTTTTTTTGCTGCATTTTTCCCTTTTTTCGGTGCTTCCCTTATTTCGTCAGTTTTCTTTCATCTTTGTACAAGAAAAGAAGAGAAAACAAATGGCGCACTCAAAAAAAAGGACAATTTTACAAGCTGTTGTTGATCCACACATAAGACGTTTGCAAAATATACACCGTTTGAAAAATCCCTACACAAGTTATATATTTTTTGTGTATTTCTTTCAAAGTGTAAAAAGGCTGGTGTGTGCAGAAAAAATACATGCATTCGTATCAAATTCACATTTAAAAAAATATAAAGCAGTATAAAGGCACGCAAAACAAATACAGACATTGCTCAAAAGATGCCATGACATCAAATCAACCAACAAGGCATGAAGGTAATCCGTCAGACAATAATGTGTAAATACACATTCCTTAGTCTTTCATTTTCCAATTCCATCACCATAATGACATCTTTGCCCACACGTATAAATTTATATGTATGTATCTCACATGTTATTGAACGTGACTTTCTTCTTCGTCTTTTTTAAAAAGTATGAACCAACTTTGACGCAATCTTGCAATTTTTTTGAAAAAAATCTGGACACTCGAAAAATATTTTTTTAACTCAAGATTACGAAGAGAAATATATTCAAGATTATAAATTTTTATTTTTTGTACATACTTTATTATAATGTACCCATTGTAATGTAAGTATATGCATACATATATGTAAGTTAATTATGCTTCAGATAGTTTTTAGCTACTTCCTAAAATCCTACTTATTTAACATCCATAAACGTTTAAAGTATAATCATCATCATTAATTATGCTTGAACCCTTTAAACTGTTGGGAAAAGTTATGTGCTTACGATTATATATATTTCAGCGACTACAATGCATACAAACACACACACACAAAAACAAATACCTGCCTAACCCTCATTCATACCTATACAACTACAACTAATGCTAATACCATAACCATATTAATAATGGTTTTCTTTTCTCTCCTCACTCCTTTCTCTCTCTCCCACCCACTCTATAAACTATAAACCTTTTTCTCCCAGTTTCCAATCCGCTTAAGTCAGATTAACTCTTGATCATGATGATGTTGCTGGTGCTATTTTGATACTTCTACTGCTACATTGACTACTACACTGCTCTGCTATTCCTTTTGATATATGTAGTAGCTCGCCAAAAAAGCATGTGCAAAAGAGATCGTCAACGTCGTCATCATTATCATTCTTCTGATCCTCCTCATAATAATGATACTAGTAATATCGAAAACACGATCCGATTTATAATCCTTTTGTTCCACACACACACTCATAATAATTTCTCCCGTCCCACTATTTTCTACTCAACCTTATTTAAAACGACATTATTTTACGTTTATTATTATGTGTTTTTATCATTATAACCATCATTTTCCTTTACTGTATACATATAAGCTTGTTTTTTATCATCAAGGTAAGTTTATTTATTATTATTTTGCTACAGGTGAATAGTGAAAGTGACCACTTTCACTGTACTATAAACACAAATCATTTTTCTTCCGGCTTATACATCAAAAGAATTTATGTTTAGGTACCCAATTTTGTCAGCAAGGCCAACTGAACCGAAAAAAACCGTCATGAGTGTGTGTACGTGACAGTGCTACACTACAACGTCCTTATAGAAAAAAAATACAGCAAAAATTTTTCGACCAACAAAAATTATATGCTTTCACGCATGCTTTTTTGCCTCGCCTGGTCTCCCTGCTGCTGCTGTCTTTGTCATTTAACTTTTTTTATCTGTCCAACAATTTGATAGGGTTAAGCTTTTTTCCAAAGAATAAGCTCTCAGCAAAGTAAAATTAATGTTCTTGTTTTTTTTAAACTTTTTTCTGTCCTGTACTGCCATGCATTTTATGCGGCTTCCATTTATTATACACGAGAAAGAAGAAGAAAATACACTAATTCACTCCGTGTAACCACTTTCTATTTCTTTTCTCTCTGTTTACTCAACTTTTTTCCTAGTGCTCGTTTTTTTAAATAAAAAAAACTTTGACCAAAAGAAAAGAAAACAGAATGATAAAGAGAAGAAAAAATGTTATTTTTCAATTTTCCTCTTTTATATATTCCCCCCAAAAAATCATAATAACTGTAATAATAATAAAAATAATTATTATTTTCATTGCTTTCACCACAACTTTCTTTTTCTCCAAAATCCCAAGCACGTTACTTTTTACATATTTTAGCCATATATGAATGCACACACGCATCCATAATATTCATACACGGCGTCGCAGTCTGTTTTAAACTGTATACATCTCACAATTTTTTTTGTACCTGGTGGAGAATCTCTCTAGCTACTACATATATATTTTTATAGTGTGTGTGTGTGGTGTTGTCTGCTCTGCTGCTCCACTTTTTACCACACAGTCATTCATATAAAATATATCCAGAAGAGATCCAGTATTTTTTTCCTCTTTTTTCTGTTCTTCCCATTTCACATTATTATTTGCCATATGCCTTTACCTATTGATAGATAGAAACACAAACACATACACACTTATAAGATTTTTTTTGTTTGCCTGCTGCTTTCGGAGTAATAGTAATGCTTGTGTTGCACACACTCTGCTCACTACTGTTTTTGTGTGTCTCTCTAGCGCGCTCCCCTCGCTTTCAGAATATTTTATTACTTTCCTTTTCCCTTACTTTTCTCTAGCTCGGTTTCTACTTCTCTAGCTGCTTTTTGCATAAATGCATAATGGATTGAGGCGGTGGTGGTGGTTGGTAGTGGTATTGGTCGGGTATGGCTTGCGATAGTGGAATACCTTTGCGTGCCTTGCCTTTATTGGAATGAAATCGCTGCTTTTGCCCTCACACAGCCTCTCTCTCTCTCTCTCAAAAACTTACCTTTGCCTTTCTATCATCATCCCCGCCATCATGATCACAAGCATGATCATCATCTCAAAAGATCCTCAAGAGAGAAAGCAAAGCAGTTGTGTAGTGAAAGATAACATAATAATATGTAGAGTATGTATCAAAAAAAATGAATAAAAATATATTTCCCAGTGCTCTTTGCTTTTCCAAAATAATGTATATACGTATCGTCTGTTCTGAATTACACAGCCTCCAGCTATCTTTCCTTCCATGTTATCCGTTCATATACATACACATAATATACATTATACATTCCAGTACCAAAGGAAACAACAACAAAATATCTCAATTTCCACTGCCAGCAAACCCACGAAAATAAAGTTATTTGCTCGACGCATTTAATATCCAATTTTGCTCAGCTTGAACCATATAAAACCATACAAAAGTTCATTTTATTTATTTTTATTGCATCACGACCAACAACAAAAAATACAAGCAACCCAAATAAAAAGCTAAATTTCCACTAATCAGCGGTAGTAGTAGCAGTAAAACAGGTAGAAATAGCATAAAATTTATGCCATAAATACCTAGATTGCTACATATGCATTCATACTCCCAAAACAATCCTCTTTCTCCCCATCTAACCCCCTCCCCCCAATACATATTCCGACACATACTATTACAACAACTATATTATCAACCAACCAAAAAAGAAGAAGATAATTCAAGCAGCAGCAAACCAGATCACATACTTTGTTTCATTTGCTTTCCCTATTTTCGGAGCTACAAGATGTGTGTGTGTGTGTGTTTATGGAAATGGAGGAAAAGAGAAATGGGAGAATGAAGCCGACCAAAAATAGGAAATATAAGATTTCACAAAAGAAGAGAAGAACGTCAGGAGAGAGAGAGAAAGGGAATAAGCCTGCTCACATTTCCCAATCCTCTATTAACTCTTCCTGCTTGTCGTACACGCCGCCGTTACTATTACTTGAGCTTTTGTTGGTGCTGATGCTTACTCTGCCACAATTTTTGCTCATGTTATGTTGTACAAAACGACGTATACACAAGGATATCGTTCCCTTATGGATACTACATATCTGCTACCACCACTTCTTCTAGAAGACTTTATATATTGTACCACCATCAACATCATCATACCACCACCACCACCACGAAAAATTCTTTTTCATCGTTTGCTTCCTTCCTTTTTTATATGATGCTTGTTATCCGATAGCTACAGGAAATAACGTGAAAAGTGCTTGCCTCTTAAAAAGAAGCAGAACAGAACAACAAGATATACCGACACACGCGCAAAAATATATATTATAATATCATCATCGTATATACCCATTTTTTTATACCACACAGAAAATAAATATGTACAAACTTCAACTACTACTGCTTTTCAGGAACCAGCCATTAGGTTCATCCGCCCCGCCGCCAGAACGACTACCAACAGCAGAGCAATATAAGCAGCAGCAGCAGCAGAAGAAGAAGAATAAAATATAGGAGCAGACAGTATCCGTTATTTTTCCCCATTGTACACATCACTTTCTTTTTTCTCTACATTTCGAACTATTATTATTATTATTATTAGCGGTGTGGTACAAAAACATCGGCAACAGCAACTACTGAGCTAGCTGTGTAAACGTCTTTTCTATAATAATAATATGTATATATATGACTGCAGGCATTTGTATATAATTCTTCTTTTCCTTAACTTTTTCTTTCATTTCTTCAATCAAGAGAGAATAAAGATGTGATGTGGGAGAGTGTAGGAGGTTATTGTGAGCGTAATAAAAATATAAAAATATATGTATATATTATGCAATATATATAGAGTAGTGTTTGTGCTGTGTGTGCTTTGAATGTGATGTCTTGTTTTTTTATTGTATTTAATGTTTTCCCAAAAGTTAACCTTCTCGCCCGACAAAAAAAAGAAGACAACGCTTGGGATTTTTTTTGTATTGTTTGATTTGGCTGATGATGCGATGCTATATATATTTTCTGCTGCAGAATAAGAAAAAAGATATAAAATGCAGGCGAGATTTTCTCTTTTTATTATGTTCCTTTTTTTCAGGTGGGGAGGTGAGAGAAGAAGTGTGAGATAAACGCGACAGCAAGATGGATCGTGAAAGTTCCGCAATCCTTTCGGCAGTCACACAATATGTTATAAATATTTTTTTACTGGTGATCATGATGATGATATGCTGAGGATGATGATAATAATAATATAGAAAAAAAGTACTGCAGCAGCATCATAGCAGACTTGTGTATAATAATCATGATCATCATCATCGATATGATGAGGTGTGCGATGAAATGCGATGCGGTTACTTTTTTTACGGCTTTTGATGTGCTTCTGCTCAAAAAAAAGCTTACACACAATACATAATAATAAAAACAAGATACAAGATACTTAACAACAAGAAGAGAAGAGAGAAAAAAGAAGGTTGCTTGGCTAAAGTTATGTGCTAGTTTTTTTTGTGTGAGGTATAATTTGAAACTTAAACAAGCAGGAAGGAAGACAGGAAAGGAGAGAGAGAGGGGAAGGTAATAAAGCATAAATTTTTGAATTAAGTACACAAAAAAAAAGAAGAGCTATTCTCTCTCTATTTATGTATGTATGTGTAGCTATGTATATATGGTCAGTGAAAGAAAAGCAGTGGCGGTGGCATAGTACTGGTAGTGGTGATGAAGTCTGGATAATATAATATTATTATTATGTGTGTGTGTAGAATGGTAGGTAGGTAGAGAGACGGTACAAAAGGGGATTAGTCAACTTTTATGAGTTCCCGTGGAGTAAGGGAGAGAGAGAGATAGGTAGAGCGACAGAGAGAGAAAGAGAGCATAATATCTGCTTGGTTTTGCTAGAGATGGAATGTCTGGTAGTGTGTTATGTGGGCTGTGAAGTAATGTATATTATGCTTGCCTGTGTAGCGTTGTTATTAGTGGTAATGTTAGGAATGGATTTATTTTTGCGTAGTAGTAGTGGCGGTGGTGGTGTAAGTAGCGGTGGCTCCATACTGTCTGTGGAGACAAGAAAAGCAGGAAAAAGTTACGATGCTGCTGCTATGCTCTATGCTTACTACCTCGATGACGGAGGAATGGTCGGTGGTGGTGGTGGTGGATGGATGGATGGATGGACGGATAATGTGTATTTATGGCATGGCATGTGTGAGTGTTGTGTCTGTGTTGCTGGTGTGTATGTGTGTGGGTTTTGCTTGGTTGTTGTTAAAAAAAAGTGTTGCATTTATTGCTTGTTTTGCATTCATACTATAGGTGGTATATATGAGGTGAATCTTGGTTGGATGAGTCCAAAAAATATATATATAAAAACACGTCAGGAGAGAGAAATCGTGATGTAGTGGGGAATTGATGGATAAAACCGTAAATTGGATTGCATTAGAGGTGGAGATCAAACGTCGCTTGTCATGTGTAAATAGGGGCGTGTGTGTGTATATATTTCTGAGGAGTTAAATAGCTGGCATGGTTATATGCTGTTATTATTATTTTGTGGGGAAAATATGAGCAATATTGATGATAGGAGTAAAAAAGATTGCATGTTGATGAGAAATAACAATAACAATTAGGATATTAATGACATGACATGGTTTCCTAATGGACAGGATAATAAATGTATGTAGTATGCAAGATAATAGTGGTTAATTGTATGCTTAGTTAAGTGACCGACAACGTGTTCACTTGTGGGTTTTACCTGTTAAAAAATTAATTTGCGGAAGTAGAGTAAAAGTAATATTAATAGTCATATAGGTACATAGACAATATATATATATGGTAGTCAGATAAGATAATTGATGATGGGGATGTATAAACTTGTTTGCACTTTATTATTTTTTGTTTGCTGAAAAAAAGGCAAAGAAATGATTGCGTGCTAGTAAAGTAGGAGAAAAAAAGATTAAGTGAGTGTGAGAAGAGTGAAAGAAGATGTGTGTATGTTTGTAAATATTTAATTACGGACTTACCTTTTGGAAGACATAAGAAGTAGGCCAACAATGTGAAAAGGGTTCGGGCTCCACTTGAAATCATCACCATTGCACTTTCCCTTCAAGAGGAGGAGGAATTGGAGGAAAAGGAATATATATATATGTATGTTTGGGTGTATATTTATATATATACTTTGTAGAGTAGAGAAAGTCGAAGTGTGAAAGAAAGGAAAAATGAGAGAAGGAAGTTGTAATAAATGTATAAGTGTACTTTTTAAGCACGTAAAAACAGTGTATAAAGTAGTAAAGGAGAGAGGGAAAGTATCAAAGATTAAAACCAGGGATTATTATGTAACGTACTATTGGGAATAAATGTGGACAAGGTGAAAGAAGATTGGGATGAAATGGAAATATGATCCAGGAAAAAAATAAGGAGAGTGAATAGTTTTAAAATTAGGAGGAGGAGGAAAGGAGAAGGTGAAAAAAGAAGAAGCGGAAAAGAGAGAAGAAAAGGAAAGGGAAACTTGTTGATGATGTGGGGGTGGAGATGATGATGGTGGTGGTGGTTATTTGGGTGACGTCAACGCTTCTCCAAACAATAATATGTTGTACGTCGCGGTCCTATCGTCGTCTTAATTTTTTTCGGGTGGAAATAATGCGGCGGCTCTATTTAACTCCAAGGAAAGGGAAAACGTATGTTGCTTTCTCTTCCGGTGAAATCAATTTTTCAAAGGGATGGGATGATTTTGGCGCGGCGTTTTGTTCGCGTGTGCCTGGCGTTTTTTAGTATTTCAATGTTTCATTGCTGCTGCTGTTTTTTAAATTTTAATTTAAAAATTTTTTCGTAGCACAACGTTTAAAGAGTATCACAACCTCATCTACATCTACAAAAGCGGTGGGAGCACTGCTCTGACGAAACTTTGAGTGGACGTGATGATAATAATTAAAGTCATCATTTTTTTATCCTTGTTTTTCCATTCTTCACACAAAAAAGGGAAAGTTTTGATAAACAAAGGCTTTGGTTTTTTTGTTTGCTTTTGCTTGTTGCTCCGTTTGTTGCTTTTGTGTTGATGTTGTAACTTGAGAGGAGAAAGTAATGCTGATAGTTAAAAAGAGGAAAGAGAAAACTAAAGGAATTAGTGAGAGTATATAAGAGGGTTGATATATATATATGTATATATATCTATCTCTAGACAGGTAGAATATATATTTTTTATATATATTTATTTTTATATACGTCTTTTCTGAGCTTTCTTTCTTTTTTCTCCCGGATAAAAAAAACTGAGTAGAGAGGAGAGTAGTAGTAATAGTAGTAGATCGAGTGTTGTATATTTAAAACTACATTGGTTTGAAGAGGAGATATATTGCAATGATGAAGAGCCCTCTAGATCTTTTACATAGTCATGTTTCTAGACAGGTGAATGAAGGGAGAAAGTGGGAGAGAGTGGAATTGGCATTAATTTTCTTTGCCATCAACATGATCATAAGAGGAAGTAGGTAAAAGAGAGAAAACATTGTTGAGTTTTCTTCTATTTGCAGTAGGAGCTGGCTAAGAGGATCTATGCACATAGGAGAACTAGGCAGATAAGGAGAAAGTGTTATAGGTGAAGGTGGAAACATGACGGGAATGATTATTGCTAGAAAATATCTTTTTTTTCTTCTGCTTCTCTCCCGCTGCTTGTGTCGTTGTATAGAAGTACCTAAACGTTCTTTCTCTCTGGCATAATAAAAAAGAGTGCTCTACGTTTGTTTGCTGATGTAGTGCCACTTGAAAATGAAAGTGAAAGCAAAAAAATAAAGATTTTTATACTAAAAGATTTTTTTCTCTTCTCAGTTTATGTTCTCTCTCAATTTTTTATGCGTCCATAACGCAGTGTGTTGTCTACGTGCGTGGAGATTGTGGGATTTTTTGAAAATTGTATTTATTACTCTGGTAATAAATTTAAGTGGCCAAAGTACAAATTTTCTCCCTCTTTATCTACGCATTTTTCTCTCTAATTTATTTTTCTTCTCCCAACAACTATATAATCATGGGGAACGTCTGTCAATTTTATTATATATCGCTTCATTCAGGGAAATATAAACAAGCTTTCTCTCCCTTTATTTCTTTCTCTTCTTCTTCTCTATTTATTTCCATCCTTCTCCACAGTTCAAATTTCATTATGGTTGGTTGAGAGGAGGATGATGATGATGACGGTGAGGATGATGATAGTGATGATCAGGCGGATGCTTTCTTCTTCCGTCTAACAATCATGTCAGTGTATGTATAGTATATAGAGCATAGTCGTGTGTTTGTGTGTGAGAGAGAAGGTGGTAGCAACGTACAAAAAAAGGAAATTTGATCTTGTCTACAAGATTGAATTTTTTTTACCTTGCCAAGAGAGAAGAATTGATAGCCTTTTCTCTTGCTTTTATAGATACATCTTTCTCTTTACTTTCTCGTATAGAAATATATACATAATAAAATATGTATTTATATTATATAATTTCCTTCTTCCGCTTATCCTGTGAATACTTGTGAAGATGCATCCAATCTCTTTCTTCCTCTTCTTCTTGGGACAAATTGAGTGTAAAGAGGAATTTAGTGTAATTTAATGCTGCTGTGTGGATAAAATAAAATAAAAGATTGGCTTCAAAAATACGTTGGCTTTTTACTATTCTCACACTTGTATATATATACTCCTTCTTTTTTCAAAAAAAACTTGTTAGGTATGTCACCCTTTTTACTTAGTTCACCACCCGATTTATCTTGTTACAAAATACATATATATATTTTTTTTACCCAATCATCAATCCAATTTTGACTTTTCTTTTGTCAACTGACCTTCTTTGCCATAGTAATTCAATACACACACAAAAAATATTCACCACCACACAAAACGAACACAATCAAGTGTCAAAATCAGTTATGTATGTCTTTGTGTAACTTTGATTGATATTGATACGTTAACAGACTATATGCATGCGTTGTTGTTGTTGTGACATGCATGCATGCATGCTTTGTTCCGCACTTTGCTGCTCTTTTGTTCACTGGGATCACCCTTTTGCCAAAAGATATATATTATATAACCTCACCACTAAATTCAATTATTCATTAAGAATAACAGCAGCAGCAGCAAGAAGGATATAGCACCTAATTTGCCAAAGAGAAAGTTAGCCAACAACCACCAATAGTAACGCACACACACGCAACATCATTTCGCACTTTAACTTGACACACAGGTTCTCTATTTAATTTTGTTATCCACCACCAAAACCACCGCCGCCAAAACACATAATTGAGTTGTTGTACGTAAATTTTATTATTGTTTTTTATTAGTTCCCCGCCGCATTATAAAATAGCACAACAACACACTACCACTGGGTAATGTGTGTATACATTACTTAGTTTTTTTATCCCTCAGTGTAAACTTGACTTGTGAACTTTTTTCTTCTTCTCTACTCTACTATTAACAGTAAATTGCAAATTTTTATTTTTTGCTATTCAGCACACTAAAATTTTTGCACCAATGTCATAACTCATTATTACAGCTAATGGTTATACATGTCAATAAATTGACTTTTCTTTCCACACAAATATTATCCTTTCTGCATACAAAAAGCTACATTTCGAGCACACACAACACACATACACTTTTCCCAATAACAATTTTCCTTTTTTTCTCTCGTAAATCCGTGTTCGTAAATATTTGGCTTTGATGAAAAACGGAAAAAGGGAAGAATATGTATAATATTCTGCTAAGTTGTCGCGCGTTTCTCTTTTAAAAAAGCACAAGGGAGAAAGTTGTAGTATAAAAATCCTTCTTGTTACTTGTGTGGTGTATGCATTCCACAGCGTATCTCAGCAGCAGCAGCAGCAGCACCACCAGTGCATGTGCATGTGTGTACTCGACGAAAATCTGCTAGCGAGCGAGCAGCACAAGTCTTTCTGGCAGAATGAGAGAAGCAGAGGGCAATTTTTTTCTTTCATGGAACAGGTTCATCCTGATCATCACACAGAGAGAAGAGAAGAACATACACAGTAGTAGTTCCATCGGAAATATACACACATATTTAAATGCTTGGAGTGTCTATATATATTGAGTGTGTGTATACAACATTGAGCTTGTACTAAAAGTACCACTACCACCACTTCTTCTACTATACTGCATGCATGAAAGTTGGGTGAAAGTATTATGATCTTGCTTGCTTTTCAGCTCTTCTCTTTTACATATATTTTTTTCCTTCTATCAAACGACACCCTGCCTCTGCTTGCTGCTCTGCTCCTCTTTTTTCTTTTCTCTATCGTCGGAGTCTTCCGTGCAATGATTTCTCTGTACCGACAAGACTTACTATATGGGAATCGATCTACAGCAAAATGTATAAGACTCCTCCCAGCGAGAAGCCCAGGACTCTGCCCTACTGGGGCACAAACACACACACACACACAATACATACACCTTACAATCTCTCTGCTTTCTATCGCTCTACTCTCTTTTCCCCTGTTTTAAGTAAAGTCTATATACTCTGTTTTAAAGTCCATACTACATACACTTATATAACGTTACTACTTCCTCTCTCTTGGTACATACCTAGCAGCATCCCAACAACCTGCATCTCTCTCTCTCTCTGTCAGTCATCCCATGCTCTAGTTTGTTCTTGGCCAACTTCCTCTGTTCCCTATGCTTTTGCTGCTGCTGCTGCTTCATCTCTCTTTCTATATATCTCGCTCATTTTTCTCTACTGCCTTTGCTTACTTTGCTGGTAAAGGTACGCTTTCTTCCTTTTTTCGCCTGCTCTGCGATATTATGGTGTGTTGCAACAAAATCTCTAAGATGTATTTTAACGGCTGTTTATACAAGAATAGTTGGTATATGGTACCATATTATATTATTGAGGTATTATACGGACAGACACACTAACCAGTATTTTCTCTTCTATGTAGTTTTTATACCTCATATAATAATAAATATATGTACATGTTGTAATATAGGTATAATTTGTACACGTATACATCGATACATCGAAAGCCACTGCTGCTCAGCTTCTGTCCCTTCTTATTCTTTGGTGCTCTGTGACTCTGCAAGCATTCAATCCCCCTTGCCAATTTTTTTTATTCTGCTTCTTCTGTTACACATCCCTGGCAATTGTATTTGAAATGGAAGATGTATAAATATGAGCGTGTGTGTGTAGATGCTTTTGTAAAGTTGGTTTGCAGGAACAGGAAAGGGGGAGAGAGAGCAAGTGAAAGAGTTACTTGTAGTCATCGCGCTCTCTCTCTCTCTCTTTCTCTTGCTAGCTTGTTTTCTCTTATTTCCATCCTTTCCAACAAGCCATCTATATAAATACATATAATGATACATGTATGTACACACATATACCACCACTTGATGTTTTTATGTGAAGAATTTTTGTCGTATGTTTTCATATAATTTTTGAAAGCAAAACAAGAATTTAGCATTATAACTTGAAGCATTGTCAAGCTCTTGCATAGTCACACACGGAGAAAGAGCAAGGAAGAAAAAGAGAGAGAAACACATACACAATATTTAAATAGGGAAAAGCACTTGGGGAACTTTCGCATGTACTTTTTAACTTTCTTCTACTTTTCCTTTTTTTCCCTTTAAAAAATAAGAATATTTCTTGTTGGCACACAGCAGAACAGAGACTAATGGTAAGACTCCTGTTTTTTTCTTCTCTCTCTCTCTCTCTCTCTCTCTCTCTCTCTCTGCTCAAGTAGAAAGTATTTTTTGGATGAAATATACACAACTATACTGCTGCAAAAAGACACAGAGATCTAAAAGCTTTATTTTATTTTCCTTCCATCATATATACATACATATATGTATGTATACACACACTAGTGGTATTTAAAACAGTCTGTAGTGAGGGTGGGATAAAGTAGTGTGCAGAAAACCATATATATTTTACATATATACTTTTTTATCTCCGGCTTTTATACCCATTTTATTCTCTTCACCTTTTATACTTTTTTTTAGCTTGTATGCTTTCTCTTGTTTCGCTCTCTCCCTCTCTCTCTACCTATTATTTTGTTCTCTTTCTAATCCATGTTGTTTGAGAAAGTGAGTGTGTGTACTTTCTCCAAACTTGCTTACTTAGTCTTAGCACAACAACGACTTTGCTTGTATGCTTACATAGCAGTGGTACTATGCTACTGCTGCTGCTTGCTACTTACTTGCAACATCATGCCATGCCAGATGTGATTCCCATAATATTATGCTTTTCAATTCTATCTATTCCTTTTTCCTGTCCCAAGTTTTTTTTCTCTCTCACTCTCTCTCTCTCTATCCTTATTCTGGCTTATGTGTACTTTTTTGCTTTATTTCTCTTTCGAAAAATAAAAAAAGAGTAAAGTATCTTTTGAGAGACAGGTTGAAGACAATACGTATTAATATATGCAATTTTTATCGGCACTTCCACCAACTTGAGATACCACTACTATACGACTTCAAGTTTAAACAAGTTTTTGATTTTTGTTAAGGGTTTGTTGCCAATTTAAGTTTTTAAGGTTTATCAAAACTTGTAAAAAAAATATATAAACCATATACTTTTATGAACTAAAATAATCAATTGCATTTAGGCAAAGTAGAGAGAACAAATTGATCTCGGCTCAAAATTAAATCAAGTGGAATTATTTATTGATATATTTTCTAGATTTCAATTTCAATGGATTCTCAGAAAAAGTAATACATGAAATGATATAAAAACAAGAAGGGTACAAGTCTTTTATACATTCCATCCTGTTCTTTTCCAGGGAAAATGTCAAACTTAATGCGTTTTTCCTGGAAAAAATAATAATATCATTTGCATGAGGAGAAGGAGAAAAAAAGGAAGTATCAAAATATTTTTTTTATCTGGGAAAATGAAAAGAAATGAGAGCTCTCATGTTCAGAATCAGAATAAAAGATACATTTTGAACACATTTGATAGGAAAAATAAAATCTCAGGAAATGGATATTTTTTTCCGCATCTTTCCCCGCAGAGCTTCTGCCATCTGCCTCTCAAGTGGAGGAATACTGCTAAATATCCTGTGTTTTTTTTGCGCTGATTCTTCTCTGCTCGTTACAAACAAACATGTACTAGGTATGTTAAGTGTATATATATTACCACTACTACTACTACTACCACCACCACCAACACTACACTCTCTTGCTCTACTACTCCAGTGTGTTTGTAGTTTGTTTTAGTGGTGTATCACTTTCCAAAAGATTATATACAATGAACTCCCACGCATTTTCCATCTCTCTCTCTTTCTTTTTACTTTCTTTATTCATATTCAGATGGGCAGACTGTATATAAGGAAACAATGGAATGGCGTACAAAATGTACATATTTAAGTTGGCGTAATTGTCTTGTTTTCTTTAGAATTGAATTTTTGTATGATTAAATTTCTTACAAATTTTGTTTGTTTGTTTACTCTAGTAGCCTTGAAATATTTGTGGGGGAAAAAGGGCTCTGATATTTTTTTTGTGGGAAAAAATATATGTGTATCTTGTTTTTATGTAACAGATCAAAGGAATGTGTATGTTTTTACAAGGGAAAAAATATCTACAATTATTTGTACTTGTGAATTGAACAAAAGGAAGTGAATTGAACAATTGGAAAACAAAAGCAATAATATTTATATTTTTGCTCACATTAGACAAAGTATACGCATAAATTTATTTATTTATTTTATATAGTACAAATATGGACTTGTTTTCTTGAGAAATATGTAGGATTCTTTGTAAGAAAATTACTAGCAGGTTATTGCTTATTGTTTTTTTTGTTGGTAAGTATCATCTAATC
Source organism: Zhuqinia jingwanae (assembly GCA_027744095.1). Lineage (NCBI taxonomy): Eukaryota > Metazoa > Arthropoda > Collembola > Entomobryomorpha > Paronellidae > Zhuqinia > Zhuqinia jingwanae. The sequence goes on along the minus strand of JAHZNC010005590.1, from coordinate 4,640 downwards.
GTAAAAATCACCAAAAGAATTTCTTTTGTAATGTGGTTGTAATTGCGTGTCATTTGTATATATGGACGCGATTTTTTTAAAGAGCAAAATAGCTTCCGTCACCCATTTCCTAGTAGGACGTAATTCCAGCCATGTATATTCTTGGAAATTACAAGACCATTATTCTACAGATTTGAAGCCTTACTGGGATCTTAATGTAGATCTAAAGCATGCAATAAACCATATAATTTTATAACGTTGTAAGAAAGTCTTGTTGAAAAAAAAACGGGGGAAATGTTCACATAAAATATAAGCAGCTAGCCAGACAGACAACGGAAACAGAAAAGACAAAAAAAAAGTCTTGTGTTTTTTCCATAATGTAATTTAAAAATAGAAAACGTTGCATAATATCCTAATCGTAAACGTAGCTGTTATACTATCATGTAACTAACAAAGACTCTGCAGATAAAAAAAACAAAGATCATATAGCAAATAAGTCATATTATAGTAAAATATATACACACACATTATTATTGGCTTTTTTCTCGTCCCTGAGATTGTGAGAAAGGATATGCATCATCGCATCACACGGGAAACAAGGAAAAAATATTGTATGCTTGCAAACAGTCTAATGATAACATTCATAACTAATACATAATATTGTTTTGGCTCTTCGTTTTCTCTTCGTTTCATTTCCTTGCACAAGTCTCAATGATTTATGTTCTTTCAATTTTGTCTCTTTTTACTATGAAATCTAAAGTAGTTTGGTTTTCACTCTCTTGCAAAGTAAGTATGAAGTAACATTAATTAGCTGTGGTTACTTAATAAAAATTCCTGTTTGTCTGTCCGTCCGTCCGCCGATCTGTCCATCTGGGTATCATCATCATAACCATAATAGCATATTTATCTCATAAGCGGTTGGACCTATCGTCACCAAACTTGACACACGATAGGTTTGTTTTTTTACCCTTCGCGAAAGAAAAGATTTTTTATTCAAGATTTTAGTTTGAGTGCCGCTACTTGACTATTTTGTGTTAAACAGTTTAATTGTTCTACACAAAATACTATGTTAACTCCTTTTGCATTTTACTACAGCGTGTGTAACCACCACCATCAGAAAACAACAGAGGACTATGAAGACGACGACCACTTTTACTGATTTTTGGCAGAGTAAGCAAACCCGTAGCTCTGATTGTGATTTTGTAAGAGTTGTTGGAGTCACACGCAAACAAAAGGAAACACATTGCTACCCCAAAAATTCCCATTCCTTCATAATAGTAGTATATATATATCTTCAACAACAAGCAATCCAACTAGCTAACCAACCAACCAACCAACCGCCTTTTTCAACTAACGAGCCATACAGCCTCATCGCCACCACCACGAGGAGACATGGTCAAAGGTTCACTTTTATACTTGGGGGGGGGGGGGTTATTGTATATAACGCCAATTCACTACTATACTGCCTACTCTCTTTTCTTCCTTTTCTATTGGGCGATCATAGCAGAAGCAGCAGCAGCAACACAAAAAACCAATTTTTATTATTCTTCTTGTACGTCTATATTTATGTATGGGTGTTGTGGTGATGGTCGTGGTGGGGCCTTACAGACAGATGGTAACGATCCCATTCCTTCAAGACATAATTCCATGTAATCCCTTTTTATATACCTAATGTACATGCATACATATACCTACACAAATAAACCGAAATACATGATACACACATTATTATTATTACATGGCAATATATATATGTATCCTTCTTTAACGCGAGTAAAAATTGATGAAAGAAAAGCAAAGAGAAAATTAAAGCCTCTCTACTTTTACTTCCCCACACACAACACTTTTCTTTGTTCTTCTTCGCTACTTTATTAGCGAAAAAAGCGACAAAAGAGATGGATACATGAAGTTTTTGCGGTGAAAGCTTTAGAGTCTGGCGGGCTTTTCATTTTTTTCCCTACATCTATTGAGTGCCAGAAAAAAAAATTGGTAATCAAAGAGATGAAAAGCATGTCATTGAGCAAATTTATATAGCTACAAAAAAATCTCACCATATAATCAGCTAAAATCCTGTAAAGCTACTACAACTGCTTCTATTTCAAAAAAAATCTGAGAAAATCATGTTCCCATGGAAACTAGGGTTTGAGCCTCTTTATTAAAAAAAAATGATTATAGACATAAAAAAAAAATTGACTGGATATTTTTATTTTATTTCAAAGTATTTTAAATAATCCTCCACTTTATGAAATAATCCGGTAAGTAAACCCTTACACAATCTTTAGAGAAAGTAGAAACTAATTCCTACATACTTACGTTTCTTTCCGGTAGCCGCTTCCTCCGCTGATGCTGATGAGATGCTGCTGCTGCTTTCTCGACAAATTTCCAAGCATCCCCTTCCATCTAAAAGTATCCTCCTCATATAATAATCTTGTTTGCTTGTTTTATCCCAACACACTCTCTCGGAGAAAGTCTCAAGCGGCTAAAAGCTTAGTTTGAGTTCCCTTTCTCCGCTTTCACCATGCTACCCTTACACGCCACAAGAGTGCTTTCCCTGTTAGTACTAGCCAGAGAAAGCTGGATTGTTGAAAGGAGCCCCCAAAACAACCAGGAAGTACAAGAGAACAGTAAACAGTTTTACGACACCAGAGAGAGCCATTACATGTTTTCACATGTGAGACCATCTTGATACTTGTCTCGCATCACCCCAATAATAAACGTAAACTTCCCAATACCACTTCTTCAACAGCAACCCCAAATCATCGCAAGGCAATAATAGTGTAATAATACGTGAAATAATAAAGCAGTATAGTTGTAAGTATTGTCATGGTGATAATCTGTCATGGTTTAGTACTCTTTTACTTTCAAAACAAAGCAATGATACGGCACACACATAAATATACGGAAGCAATTTGAAGGAGATGAAAAGGATTACAAAGCGCGTTGTTTTATTGTAAAGCAATATGCATATCTGTTGTTATATGTCACACAATTTTTGGGATGATTTCATAGAAATACTCTTTTTTTATTTCAAATGACCTAAATATACATATTTCATAAAATCTCAACACAACTGTATGGCGTCAAATAAAAAATCAGTCTTTTGTGTTGGTTTACAATGCAAATTTGTTTCAATTCTGGGGACGCTTTAGCTAGTCAAAAATACATACATGTCCAAATTTTTTTCCTATTCTCTCTTTTTTTATTCANTTTCAATTCTGGGGACGCTTTAGCTAGTCAAAAATACATACATGTCCAAATTTTTTTCCTATTCTCTCTTTTTTTATTCAAGTGTGTGCACTCATCTTTTTATTTATCATTTCCACACATTGTATGTGTCTACCTTGTTGTTATTATATAGGCCTTTCAAACCCTATTGTTTCATTCAATGGCCATATAATGGATCCCATGCTGATTTTGTGTCGTTTTAACCAACCAAAAAGAAAACTTTATTTATGGCACTCATTTCAGGTTACGATCACGCAGTAAAAATACCATGTCATATACTTTCTTTCTTTTCTCTCTGTTTTTAGTGCTCAAACTCTCTCTTTCTATCCAGCTCTAAAAAAAGTATACGCGTGCACAACATTGTTACTTTTCTCTTTTACGCAACCATATATACACAAATAGGGGTAGGTATACAAATATGTACCTACATGTGTGGCTTTAATACATGGCTATACTTCAGCTAGCTTTCTCTCGCTCGGGTAGTAAATCTTAATTATTGCACCAAGGGAGCCCGTTACACAGATTTTAATTACTTGTAATGACGCCACTAAAAACACAACACAACCAAAAATGTGAGTGTTGTTGTAGTAGGTATACACTCACACTCTACACTATACTTACATCATCATCATCATCCGTGCTACGACTACTAGAAAATGAGCAGAGGTAAAAATTTGGTATGTTTTGTATATAAACTCATCAGCAACAGACCCATAGCATTGTAATCATTGCCATCATCAATACTCCTTTCAAAGCTCCTTTTCTCTTTCAATTTTTTACGCAAACTATCAACATGAATTTTTTTTAAAGTTTACGATACTTTTTCGCTTTTTCTCATATACCCATTTACTACACCACAACCAACAAACCACCTGAAAATATATAGCATTTTTTATTAAGAGGAAAATAATACAATCATAATAAAATTGCCCTTTAATTTGGAAACAAACATGCCTACTATTATTATTATTATTATTATTATAGATACTTGTTTTTCTGTATGGTTCTCTGCCCTACGCATACACTGTAAAATCATTATTGTATGTGCTCACCCATGCATGGTTACAATAATGATGTTGGCTTGGATTGGAATCAAGTTAAGCATGGCTTGTTCAGTTCATCATCATCATCATCATCATCATCATGAGGAAGAGAAGGAGATGAGAGCAAATATATTGATGTATTTTCCCTCTTTCCTTGTGTTTTGTGCATGATGTGAGCTAAGTATGTTACAAATTTGTCTTTGATGAGTTTATCAAATGTTTATTAGGATGGAAAGGATGTAAAAGGAAAATTGACTAGGAAGCAAATAAAGTAAGTAGGGCACAAAAATTTGGGACATTGTAGGACACTTCCCTAAATAAATGTTATTGGGAAAATTAACATACATATATATTCCACTTCAATTTTCTTATTATTGGAGTAGAACAAGAGTA
>JAHZNC010005589.1:0-17206 GCA_027744095.1 Zhuqinia jingwanae | reverse complement strand
CCATTGCAATTATTTTTTTGCAACAGAAAAATATATATATGTACTTGGATAATCAATCTATGCCTATTATTATAACTTAATTAGTAGCTAATTAATCAAAAGACATTTATATAGGTATATTATTATAATGTATGCATGTTATTTGGAAAAAAAGCATGAAACTATGTATTTCGTAGTATCTCATTCAACATACATATACATAGGTACATAATATATGCCTACTATACACACATTTTAATACGTGCTTATTTTGTTAATTTCTACTACTTGTTTCTGTGTGTTATTTACTTAGTATTTCAATTTCCATGCTTAATTTTATATAGCGAGTAGTATTCCTCGTTTAAAAAAAAGATCCTCGTGTCGTTAAGATCACATTTAAACCACTAAACCAAGAATCCCAGTTCTTTCTTTCCACAAAACAACATTTACGCCTTACAATACTGTCTTGTTCACGTTAACTTGACGGTCATCTTAATGGTGGTGGTGGCGGCGATGATGATGACATGATGATGCCACCTAGCAGGCCGGTTTTTAAAATAGACTGTATAAAGCCCACGCCACGCCATCCCGATAAAACAGTTTACTATTGAAATAGGTAGTAATAGTAGTAGTAGTAGTAGTAAAATATATAATAATAAATATATCATAAACCAAAGCAATATAAAGTCTGCAGCAAAAAAAAGTTTTAAATGTATTTTCAGCAAATTCGCCGGATTTCGTTTGGTGGTAGTACTTGTGAAACAAATGCTCAAAATATCTATTTCTATATCTGGAAACAATGGGATCAATCTACGTAGATAAAATAGGTATATATGAACAATTAAAAGGCTTCATAAAAGAATGACTGCCTCTCATGAAGTTTCTTTTAGGTGTCAATATACTACTTTCTATACTTTGTATATAGGATCTACTTGAGAACCCTTTTGCTCATGATCAGGATGATGACTTTGCAAGATTATGATATGTAGTATCAATATATATTGCCTTCAATATTAAATGGCAAATTGATGTATACAGTTGCAGTTTTGTAACGCTGCTATGCAGGATCGCTGCAGTAGTAATAGTAATATGAAGAGTGAAAAAACAGCTTCAAGTTGAAATCGATTGAAGTTTTTAGCGTTGACGCCCAGAGGAGCGCACTTTGGAGCTAATAACAACAACGGTATAGTGATAGCAGCTTCCAACCTCGGTATCCCTTGGCGTTGCTTGTGGGACAGAATAATAATAACTCGCATAAACTCGCTTCAGGTCTTTCGATGATTTATAGAAAGCTACATCTTATAACTTTTGGTTGTATTTTTTAAATGGCAATCACAATGGAAGGATCAATGGTTATATTTTTTGTATCCAAATCGCCATCATCATCACACCGTGTAGTGGTCCTGTGAAATAACGAATCCCTAATCAAAACAGGAGGATAATATCAAATATTATTATGAAAAAAACAAAACTGTAACGAGAATTTGAGTCACTGTCAATGAACTATACGTTTTTAGTAAAGAAAAATGAAAGTACATAAAAAATATTTATTTTATCTAGGACACCTTCTTTTGTTAATGAAAGGCTAGAAAAGGTTAAATAAGACAATATTATATATATTCAGCTTTGTAATCAATATTAAACAATGCAATTTAATGTACTACTAATGAATTCGAAATACCTACTACTATTATTACACTGTTGCTATAAGGCTCTAATTATTATTACGTCATATAAAAAGCTCCTATGAAAAAAATAACCAAAGTCAAAAGAGACCTGTAAGGAAAGCAAAAAAAAAAGTCAAGAGCTGGTTGGTATTTTTGGTACAAAACAAACAACTTTACATACATACACACACAGGCCATTTAATGTTGCTAATAAATTTCTGAATGTTTTTTGTGTTTTGCGGGTATAAAAAATGGTGATTTTGAAAATAATATTTCTACCCTTCTTATACAGAGCTTGAAAACAATATTCAATTTTTGAAAGATTCACATTTCGCATTAAGGTAGTAGTACGTAACACACATACAATAGATCACAGGTAGGTTTTTTGTTTAAATAAAGGATAGTTTAATTGCGCAGGTATAGTCTTCAATTTAAAAAAACTATTTGTAATTTTGCAATGCAATCCACCAAAAAAAGGCAGCAACCTTTTATCTTTAAACTCGGATATAATAAAATATAACATGCATACCCACATTAAAAGATTATACATATATAGAGATTATTATTCCAAAATATTTAATGTAAAAATTATTAATATTTAATTACAACAAAACGGAGTATATAAATATATAAATCCCGAGATTTTTTAATACACTTTAAGTCGTTTGGATAAAAAAATGCAATAATATATAGTAATAATATATTTGACATTTAAGAATAATAATTATTACTAGTATTTAAATCAAATAGTAAACTATATGGGGAAATTATTTTTCTCTCCATGCGTTTCCAATTTTCAATGCAAGAATGATTATCTGTCCTAGTTATAAAAGAGGTACCTTTTATTTCCTTAAAACCTTTCCTTTTTGTCGAGGTCCGTTATTATCGTTACTGAATCCTTTTAGCCTTTTACCTGTGAGTAGTGTAAAATGGGTGGAGGAACGTCACGCTGTATGGATTAAAGTAGTAGCCAAAAAAAAAGATTGTACCATGTTGAAGTAAATGAGCGTAGGTATATATCAATTACAGTTTATTAATTTGATGCTGTTGGAAAAATATATACCATAATAATATATCAGTCAATGCGCGTAGTATATTATGTATTTTAAGTCGTAAAGATGGATTTACAACTCGGGTATGTTGGTATGTATAATAATAGTAGAATGCGTTTTATGGAAACGTTTTTTATTTGTGCGAAAAGGCAAAAAAAAATATGAAAAAGAAGCTGAAATGAATATAGAAATTATATTAAAAAACTGTAAAAATTTCTGTACATAATTTTGTGTACGTACGTACGTAGTAATGTACGTATATTTATTTGCCCGTATTTGTCGGTCATTACATCAATGCGAGTGAGTTTATTATAAAGTTAGTAGTGTGCTTCCTTTAAACTATTTTTTACCTTTTAAATCATTTCGCCAAGTTTGAGGCTGGAGTTCATAACTGTAAGAAAAAGAAGAAGAAGAAGCATGTCTGTTGTTGTAGTAATTTTGAAAGCGTTCGTAAAGAAAAGTCATTATTATGCTTGTAATAAGTTGTTGGAATAGTGAAGGGTAGCGTTCCAAAAGTATCTCGATCTTGTTCAAAGTTTCGATAAATGTTTGCATACTTTATTATTATATGATCATATAGATATAGATGATACTATATACATAGGTACGTAGATTACTATTAGGTAATTAATTATTATATGATCATAGGCTAAGTTCATTAAGAAAACCTTAAGCCTTTTGTTTTGAACATTTTGTACATATAAATATATACATATAGGTACACACACACATATAATATTATTATATATACCCGAAAAACTGAGGAAATATTACATTGATTTTAAAAAGTGTTGATATATATTTTTGGTAGAATAAATTATCAAAAAATGCAATAAAAAGATTTAAAATTAATAAACCGAGAGATAACGAGCAAGGATTAAAAAAAGCTTTTGATTTTGGTAGGCACATACAGATGAAGAGCTGAAAAAAATAAATTTATTCCTGGAAGTGCTATATATACATATAAGTCTATAAAGAATATAATCATATTTATACAATCATTAAAAAATGTTAAAATAAGCATACTATTACAGTACTATAAATTTATTAAAAAATATGTATATATTTATACATACATAAATCGAAATGTTTATTCATGCTCATAAAAAATCCTTCATTTTTATTGTATGAATTTTTGGATTGGAATATTGTATTGCTATTTACACGACAGATAATTAGTGTTTCAAACTCTGTTTCCTTTGTATTATTTGCAGCAGTTAAAGATTTATCAAGATTTATCAAACATTGTGTATAATGGTTTGCAGGATGTATTTATATGTGTTTAAAACGTAAATTAACAATCTAAATTTGGAGCCAAATACTATATTAAATTTGTTTGTAAGGCTGTAATTAAATTATAAATCTACAATTTTTTGTAGAGTCGATGTTCAATCTAGTTTTTTTCTTCTTTTCTCCACTGATCATGATGTCGTTTCAAAAAAGCATAATAATTTATGCTTATAAAGAATATGAGCATTTCACTGTGAGATTTGATTTAAAGTAATTTTATCAATATAGTCATAAGATATATTAATATTATGTATTTGTAAAGTAGTATAAAAGAATTTAACAGTTTTTGAGTCAAGATGATATATATAATTATATTTGTATATCAAATTGTAGCTCAAACTGTCACTGTCAATAATGGTGCTTATAAAAATTGAACAGTCTATAAAAAATGAGGATATTTAAAAAAAACTCAATTATATAGATTTAAAAAATGTATGTATGTACTTTTACAGGTGTAAATAAATTGACCAAACTCGTTGTTTCAAGAAAAAATTAGAATGCATTACTTATCTGGGGAATTTTTTATTTAGCATTTAAAACTCACCACAATCAAAGTTTTTGGATGCAAATTTATTTTCTATCTAAAAATTTAATTAAAAATATTAAATTTGTTATGATGTACAGTTTACAATGTAGCTGCACACTACTTGTTGAATTGTAGCTGTCATCTTCTTTTTAGAATATTGTTTGCAGATTTTTAAATTCGTATGCATGCATGACTTTAAAGCCTTATTTTATTTATTTTTTAAATTTAATTAAAATCCACACGTAAATGGCTTATAGTTATGTCACACAAATGTGTTTCAAAATCTATAAAGCTTGCAACGGAGTAAAAGTAAACGCATCCTTTATGTGAGTTCATTGTTCTGTGGTAATAAAGTGAAGTGTACTTACAACTTAAAGCGGTATATGTATAGATGGACTTGGGCTGGAGAACGAGAGCTCTGTCAGTTGAAGGTGAATGGTGAATGCATATTTTACATTGCTTGCCCACGTCACATGGTTTTGAACTTATATCATTGCAGGATGAGAAAAGATCCAAAAAACAAAAAAAGTTTGTTTATCTACCACAACTCCATGTGTTTCTGGCTGACTGTGATGTGCATTCATCTGTCAAAGTATCTGATTTAAAATTATATGAAAGGCACAAATCAATTTTGTAGGTTGTGTTGTAGCTTGCGACCTGATGATGTTTACATTTTAAACTTGAAGTGCAACGCCAAGACCAATCCAGCACCGGCGGTTTAGCGTTATTATTGTGCATTGTTAGTGACCACGACACAAAAAGCAACAAGCAACCATGTTTGGTGAAGGTCAGTATTACTTTTGTATGACGTCAGAAGCAGAAGACGTCTTCAAGTTATCATGGCCTTTACTTGCCAATTATCTCAAGAAGAGGAAGAAGAATAGTTAATTCACAAAAGAAGAAGAAGACAACCAGAGAAAGTAAAATGGCTTCATTCAGGAATGTGGAACAAAAGGTAAACGCACGGGCTTTGTTCATTGTTCAATTGTGACACGATTATTTGTCTAGGTATTATATTATAATTATTATTATTATGTATTTAGATAGGATGTGTTCTTGCTAAAGCGAAATGTTTACACTTTGACAGAGACGACGTGTATCATGTAGCAAGATAGTGTGACACAAAAAAAAACTTTAATTACAATTTACAATACATAATAGGGCGTAAAATTGTACGTATTGTTAGTGTGATTCCAGCTAAAGCCGCCACTAAAAATGTACGAATAGGATGTGTTTAATAAGAGTTTTTACATCCTTTTGAATACATGATGTGTTTTCATGGTCATGATATTCGGCGTGACTTAGTGTTGCACATTATTTCATTGATTATATATTCCAACATATTTTTGCGTTTAAATGCAGTTCAAGTTCCTAACAGAGAACACTCCAGTATTACTTTGTATCAAGGAACTGACAAATACTACCTTGATGCAAAAAATTGCCCTGTGGGTAAGAAACTTGATTTGTCATTTGCAAATCATTTTTTAGATGGCAATTTGTCAAAATGTAAACATTTTGGAATTTCCTAAAATTAGACAAAATTTGGAAAGTGTAATTAATACAAACTGAGCAATGCTTGGCTAGAATATAATCTGATAAAAGCGCAACATTTCCAAAAGTTACAAAACTTCCAAGTATTCGATAAATATATGGCAATTGTTTATAGAAAGTTTATAGTTGTTTTAATGTTTGCATTGTTTTTGCAGGATTGACACTAGTTCAGCCCGAGATATTTTCATGCGCTTGTGTAAATGGAATGTATGTAAGGAATACGCATAAATTAAATTGCGTTTTAATTTTAATTAAACAGTTATTAACAAAATAAATATTTGTTTGTTTGATAAACCATGTTTGTAAATTACAACTCTTTATATTTTCAGATGGGCATTTTACGAAAATCCTTGCAATGAGCCAATCGCAATTGTCGGGGGGAGTAATCACTGCTTCCAGATGCCCACACATCCCGTTAGCAATGATCTAAAACAATTTAGGTTCATGCACAATTTTTTTTAGCACATTACTATATTTCATCTTAACTTTCCCATGCAGATTAGGATGGCTATCGCGGTGAGCAACCCACTTCGAGCTATGGGTGAATTTCTCACGGTTTTTGAAGGGAATATGAATGGAATTCGGTCAAAGATTTACAGAAATGTTCGCATGAGGCTAACAGATGCAGACAAGTTTATCACGTTGAATTCCAGTTGGACTCTCACCAGTCCGGACGGAAGTAAATCGATATGTTTGGAAACTAAGAACGTCATATTTGAAGGACTAACTGATGAAGAAGCTGCAGCATTCCCTGATGCATCCTATTGTAGTTATTCGGGTTTGAGTAACGAAATGCCATTCATTGGTGGAGTCAAGAAAGGATGTAACAGTTCAATGGTAATAGAAGCAGTGCAATGTCAGCCAATGCTTCCAAATATCGGTAATTATTCTCTACTACTTATCTTGAATTTTTATGCATGATATACTTTCTAAAAAATATTTGTATGTGAAAGTTATTCAATTTAACACAAATGTATTTTATCCGCAGGCGAAGAAGTTTGCATGAGTGAAAAAATTCTTAAGGATTATCAGCAGGCTTCTTCACAGGATATAAATCTAGATCTGGACAATGAATTACAAGAAAATGTGACAAATTTACGATCTTCAAGATCGTTAAAAAATCTTGGTAGATTTATGGAAGATGCAAAACCGACGCAAGGTGTTCCTGAAGCCCCTTTGGAGGTAACGGCTGAAGTTATTGTGCATGCTTATAAAGGAGAACCAGAGTGGCATCGCCGCATAGGTACATCAAGCGGATCTAACGAAACTTCTAGCAGCTTTCAACCTATCTCAGCGGTGCCTAAATTAAATGGTTTGTTTTATATATATAATCCAATTTATACGCATACAACATTATAATTTAAAAGGTTTATTACCTTTGCCATCTTGATTTACCTTTTGTAGTGATTGATTTTGACAAGGCATGGAAATGTCCTCAAATTTTCTTGATGGCACCACCTAGCAACTCCAACATTCTTGTATCAAACCATTTGTGGATGTACCGCAGAGTCGAAATTAGAAATGTGCTGAATATTACTAGACTCGTGCCTCCAGAAGACGATTCGGCAGTACAGGTGGAAACAGGAAAAGTGAAGAAGCTGTTAAGCGTTCATAGAGATATCATCAAGAAAATATGCCCGCTTGTTCCTTCATCTTTCTTTGACACTGTGGCTGGGACTTTTGAGGGTGTACTGACGAAAGGATTCCGTTGGAAGGAGCCTTTCGTGGAGCAAACACATTACCTTCGCATCTTGACCTCCTTATCCCTCTGCAAAAATAATGCTGTAATGATGAAGTTTGCGCATTCTGAACAATGTGGATTTAAGGTAAAATTGATTAACTAGTTATTGCATTAGATTTTTTAGTAGTTTATATATTTCAATTACAGTTTAAATACCAAATTTGAATGTTTGAAACATTGTAGCAAACAAGTCAAATTAACCTACCTGCCGCTGAGGGAAACGATTCGGTGATCGTACAATATGAAGTTCCAGGAGTGTTTCGTACCAAAAACTTTGAACCTGTAATAGAGGCAGTGTGGAAAACATTTGTGACTGTTCACTCGTACTGCTTCAAAGATTTTGAAGATCAATATCAGGATCATCACAAGTATACCATGTTAATGATGGGACTGTTCTCTAATCAATTACATGACATTTGGTAATATTTGCTGAGAGCAATAGAAATAATTTTATAGTTTAAAAAAAGCAGCATTTATGTATATGTATATATCAACAACAAATTATTTCTTGGCTTTTGGATATTTTAGGTCACGAAACGAATCAGTTGGGATGGAATACGCTGGAATTCTTGGAAATGTTATCGAAACAATGAGAGGCCTGGAAAACTGTGCGGCAGCTGCTCGTTTGACATCTGAATATCCGTTTCACATGAATAGACCGACGAAACTTTCCAGATACAAATTTGAGGAAGAAACGTATGTCTTGCTTTTTAAACCCATCTTTTATGACAATTTTTTTGCATGAACAAACTATTAATTGTATTTCATTCACTTTATCAAGAATTACATCTACACCCGTGAAGCGATCCAAACGAAGTGCGCCTCAAACACCCTTGAAGAATTATCATTATGACTATACTTGGAAGGAGGAAGTACCAGAGTACTTTAGCAAGTCAAAAATGAAAATCCTGAGTCGTAAAAAGAGGCTTACTGTGAATTCTATAAACACAGAGAATAGAATAGGTGACACAATGTTCAACGGTAGAGGAATCTGTTTGAAAAGGTATGGCGATCAAAAGGCTGTATTTGGCAATCATTGTCGGAATCGTAATATAAAGTAGTTGTAATAACTTGATTACTAGATATAGTAGTAGTTAGTATAGTGCATTTGATATTAAGTTCAAAATAATTGATTGGATCAAGTATTTCAAAATTGTAACTCAGTAAATTGTATAAATAGCTAATTTTTATTCTCGAACAATGTCAATATAGTCGTCGAATGTCGAATTTGTGAGATTTATTTTTAATTAGTAATTCTCATTGTGTGTGCGTCTCGTGCCCGTTTCCATTCCAGTGGGCTCTTTAATTTATTCTGACAATATTTTATTTACTTATTCTTTATTTTTTATAAATCTACGGAAATTATAAAAAAAATAAAAAATCATTATCAAAATAATTATTGTGTGATTTCAAGAATTCCAAGGTATTATGTGAAATGCGAAGCAGAGCATACTAGATTCAGTTTCAACTTGCTCATACAAGGAAAACAGAGATGTCACTACCAAGCAAATGCTTTCCATTGTTGATCGTTACCAAAATTACAAAGTATGTATATTCGAAACAAGATGCAGATTTACGTTTCATATTCCATGAGCTAATGAAATACAAATTGGGATAAATGCCCTATTATATAGTCATAAAGTACTAAACTAAAACTAGATTAACAAATTATGCAAGAATGCATGCAATATGTAGATATAGATTCAATTTTTGTATTAACTATATCCCTTTTTAACCGTTCATTTTATTTTTTGAAATTAACATGCATTTCACATTTGCACACATGTATGCATGGCGACTGCAGATGCAAGCCAAATTACCCAGAGAGAAAAGAGAAAATTTGCAGCGTTGGAAGTGTCAGTCAAGATGGCAAAGTGACAATATGATGTGACGCTACTGCTGTCATCCGTAAAACTTTATACATGATAACTTTCTTCTCAATGTCATTTCAAACAGCTTATTACATTCCCATAATTCTAGTCATCCCGTTTTATTCTGTCACCCAAGTATATATACACAAAATATTTATATACAAAGTACATTCATAGCTGCATATACATATATTCATATACAAAAATCACTCTAACATCTCTACTACTTTTCTGCTTCCTTTTGGTGTTCCGCTTTTACCAAATATTATTTTATATGCGTAATATGTTTACGTGGAATAAGCCTGTCATTTTCCTCTTGCCTTGTCTACACGAATCTTGGTTTAATTTTGTTCTGAAATTCCAACAAGTCACGAGAAAACCTCTACCATGTCATCCAGAGTTTCCAGGCTACCATTATGTGGTTTTCATTTTATCAAGTTTTGTGTATATAATAATAATATATATCTGCAATTGGGCGTTCTGCAATAGTAAAATCGGAGGAGTTCCAAAACCCAGCTGAAAACTAACCAAAAAGCCAAAAGGCAATGCTTTACTTTAGTACAACAATATTCTTCTCTATTCTCAGACCAATATGTGGTATTCAAAAGCGTATGCTTTTACGCGGATGGTGCAACTCCCACATCACATCAAATTCAGGGAAGCTTTTCTTCTTGTGTGTGTGTGACTTCTGCTTAAAATGACAGGCGACAAGTGAAAAGAATTTTCTAAAGAAGAATGGCAAAACCGAAATTGTTTGTTTTAAAGGTTTACCACAAACTATAATATATCCTGAAACTGAAACTTATATTGGATTTGAGTAATATAAGAAGAATGTGTGTGTGTGTTCTAAACTTATCTACACAATGAATGGAGTCACATACAAAAAAAGTTTATGGGAACGGTAGTCTATAAGAAAGCCATTTTATAGATGTATGTATGTAGGTATCCATTTCTCTTTTCATCAGCTCCACATTTAGAATGAAAGGGTCACTTGGTCAGTTAACGCTGCGTGCAGCAACATTCTCTCTCTCTCTCGCGGCGTCCTTTCCAATAAAAAGGTGAGGCGGCTTACATGCAACCAAACAGAGCAAAGCTTGGCACGAAAACGGATGGTAATTGTTGCATCAATTTGACAAATCTGATTCAGTTGACAAATACCAACTCCTCATGGACCTCGTTTGTCTGATGGATAATCGGATATTATGGCATCCGATTTATTAGCAGCGCAAGCCGAGAAAATACATGCGTTTATCAATCTAAGCAAGCAAACATGAAAAAGTGATGTGTTGCTACTTGCTACTCTGTTGTACCTTACATAATATCACATATCCATCTTTCTCTCAGCTTTTACCCATACGCTATCCAACCAACCAAACTTGCCGAAAGAAACGTGGCGGTCGGTGTTGTTGTGGAGGTGGTTGTTATAGTACAAGGCACAAAAGTATGCAAGTCGTGTGTGTTGGCAATATCTAATGGATAAGCTTTACTCTTGGTAATCTACAACATACACATACATTTGATATATATTTTAAATACATGTAACTTTTACCATGAAGTCCCATTCTTCACTTTCTTCTCTCACGGAAAAAGGGTTTGGGTTTTGGACCCCGATTATATATAATAAAAAAACACATGATGACAAGCAGCTATGATGTTACTAGTATTTACTAGGGCACAAAAACAAGTCGGTTTTGGTGTTGGTGTTAGATATAAAATATATATTGTGTAGGCACCTATGTAAACCGGTAGAATTGTTAAAGGGTGACAATATCTCCTGAAATATAGTGGCCAACTTGACTATCTTTCCTCTCTCTGCGTGTGTGTATTTATGTATTGGATAATGCATGGTTGTTGGTTGTTGGTTTTCTGCAATGTCAGGGTGGTATTATATGTACATGTGTCTCTTGTACAACTATACTACTGGCTGTATACCCTTGTGAAAACTAATCAATAATCAATTTATCAAAGGAAAATCAACTCTCTTGCCTTTTGCCATTCTTCTTCCCGAAGAGGTCTTCAGTGGATACAGAGGGGCTTTTCCCTTGCCTTGCACACATGAACCTGGCCTGGTGAACTGCAATAAATATATTTCTCTTCTGTTATTATTATTATTATTAGTATTATTATTGCATGTTCTTTGCGCACATATATCTTGCATTATGTGCATAGGAAGGGATGAAAAAAGTGTGCTACTTAAAATATTTCATTCATGAATGGTGTATCTGTAGTAAATATGTATCAATGTATGTCAATAAATGAAGACTTTCATCATTCATTTACTTTCAAAAAAATATATATTTCAAATTTCTAAAGTTTGAGTTAAATTGCAAATGAATTAAATAGTAATTAGTTGAATCTTAACATTTATTTTTTTACTATTCATCAATATTACAAATTTTAATTATAATGGGAAACAGTTACCATTTTGCAACAACTAAATACAGTTTATGAAAGAGGATGAGCTTATGTATAATATTGAATATGCCCATGTGAGAATGTTTGGCCCAGACTCTGAATGTCTGAGTGACAGCTCATGCTTCCTCTTATAAATCCACTCCTTTACGGCCGGCTCTTATATTTTATTCATAGAGAGATGTATTTATAGATGCTTTACCACTACTACTGGAATAAAACCCTGAAAAAACATTGTACTTACGATACATCATTGCAATATATATATATGTAGGTAGGTATATATAATATTTACACAAACACACAACACTTAATATTTTTTGCTTGATATTATTTTGCCATTAAGCTATCATGTAATGTCAATGTGTTTTTGAACCATAGAGCAACGCAACATTAGGTAAAACGCATCTATATGTAGTTTATTATTATTATGTTGTGTTTGCTACATTTCTAGGTTATTTCCAAAAAATGAAAAAAACAACAACAAAGTGAATGACAAGTAGTAGTGGCTCTCTGGAAAGAAAACAATCTTAAGTCGATGCACTTAAATCATCCTTTACCACAAAAATATAGTTAGTACAAATACTATAACTTGATAGAATAAAACTCCAGTCATATTCTATGTATATATTTTAGTAAGTACAAAGAAAAGTTTTTGTTCGGACATCAAAGCCTACTTTTGTGTGTTTTTAATCTCTGCCTCTGCTGCTCCTGCTGCACCGAAAATGATGATGATGACGACGATGATGATGATGATGAGAGAGACAGACGGATACGGATGTGTATTTAAGGTTGCGTCACACATCAGGAAAAAGGGGAGATGATGTGGGGATTCGTTCATCCATGATTTACGTATGTATTTGGCTGTTGAATGATGGATGGTGTGAATGAATATTTAAAGAATAAGGTATATAATCGCATAAAATAGAGCTTTCCTATAATATTTTCACTTACCACACATGGGACAATACTATAAGCAATATTATATCGATTCATGTGTATAAAGAACGAGATGACGCAATAATTACCCATTAGAAATCAATAATCATAATTTTTGTGGTGGGGAAAATGATTTCATGATTGAGTTTGTACATGCTTACTTTATTACAGCTTGAGTGCGAGGGGTTTAAATTATTGGAAACTGATTTGACAAAATACTATATTTTCGTCTTCTTTAGAATAAAAAAAAAGTTTTGTGTAAAGTATATGTTTATAGTAGCCTATATTTAATATATGCTATTTTCCATTAACAGCACCGAGAAAAATACAATTTTCCTTGTTGAAATTTGTTTTCGACACAAAAATTTTCCGTTCAATTTCATTCGCATTTCACGTCCTCACGTCTTCCACCATCATCACCGCCACCACCACCATCACCGCCGCCAACAACCTATTCCAATGTGTAACCCCTTGTTATTTTCAAAGCTTCACTGAGTCTTTTTGTATTGTATCAATATAATATGCACACACATTATACATGCTTTAAAGAGAGGAGAAATAATATGTATAAAAGTTGGTGCTTCTCCTCCTCCGCCTTCAACGCCAGCGAAAGTTTAACTCACACACTCGGTGCCACTCAAATAGTAACGTTTTTGTGATGCATTTCAACTATTGTTGTTCCGTCATTTCATTTCACCCACTTCGCTTTTTCTTATTATTATTATAGAATAATGTGTTTTCGTTTACTATTTCCTTTCTATCTTCTCTACATATCAGAGTGAGTGTATGTAGGTCCAGGATTTTGACAAACGGTATTATGTGAAGGAATATATAAGTAATATGTTTATATGTACATTTATAATGATTATCATGCATATTAACATCTTCCAATACCAAAATATATTACATTCTGTTGAAGCATTGTTCATTGAAAATAGTAAAAAGTGAAATAATAGCATTCTCTCTAGATGAATATCTTATGCAAAAGGTACAGTTTAGCATAACACCCTTCGTGTGTGTGTGTGTGTGTGTGNTGAAATAATAGCATTCTCTCTAGATGAATATCTTATGCAAAAGGTACAGTTTAGCATAACACCCTTCGTGTGTGTGTGTGTGTGTGTGTGGTGGAGCTTGTGTGAAGCGTTCTGGTAGTAGTAGTCAAGTCACAGAGAAAACAAATAGAGGAAACCAAACTTCACTTTAAACAGACCATGCAGCAACCAAGTCAGTCAAGCAAAGAACCAAAACAACAAACCAAACCAACCTGACAGTCAGTCAGTCAGTTTTTACTTTAATGTGCTGCTACTGCTACTGTTATGTATGTGGGCTGCAGCAATGCTATTATAGTTGTGTAGTGATGTTTTTTTTGTACTACTAAAAGTATGTCTATATATTCACGATATTATGTAAGTTGGAAATAATATTGCATTGCTACGTTTCTGCTTATTCCTCCTCCTCCTTGTCTCCTAAAAACGTTTGCCTCTCTCTGTTCCATTTTCATTAAAAACGTGTTTCATTTCTTAAAGAGAGTCGAAGAAGAAGAAGAAGAGGAAGAAATGTGTGTGTGTGTGTGTTTGAGGCAACAAAAAAGAAAACCTTCTTTCCCTTCTTCCTCCTTCAAAAGGAGCTTCACTCACACACACACACACACTCTCTCTCTCGCTTCATAAGCACGTGAGTTTTTACTAGTAGCATTGCATTTTCTGTGTATTTCTCTGTCTCTCTCTGTTCATGTGTACTTTTCATTCTTTCTTTTCTTTTGAGCTTGACTAGCTTCCTTTTCTGAATTTGAATGAAAGGGTTGACTCACGCCTTGTCGGGTCGAATCTGTCGACATTTTCTGTGAAGAGAGAGAGAGAGAAGACGAGAGGAATGAAAGAAAAACTCAAGCAAAATAGTACTACAACTACAACATTTTCAACTTTGTAACAACAAAGCGATAATAGAAAAAAAGAACGAGACACACCATCTCACTGAATTTCTTTCTCTCTCTCTCTCTCTTTATTTTCCTGTGCATAGTAATACTCTTCGTTTTCCTCTTCATCTGAGTATTTATATTTTGTGGATTGGAGACTAATATGAGCATTCCAAATGTGAAAAGAGCGTGGTAGTATTTATTTCAACTTTTTTACGTGTGAGCGAATAATAATGTTACTTCACACCGACAACGACGACGACTGTTTGTGTGTGTTCTGTTACAAGCAGAAAGAAAAGGGGGAAAGTCTCGTCGTTTTATTCCTCCTCGTCACCATACATATATACATTTTTCTTCTTCTTTTTAGGTTTGGAGAATGTGTGTGTGTATGCGCCTTCAATTTGAGCTAAAAGGTCTATACTTTTTCGTTCGGTAGAAAGGGAAAGAGTTGGAGAGAGAGAGAGAGAGAGAGAGAGAAACGAAACGACGAACTGAACAGATGAAGAAAAGGAAAAGATGAAAAATGATGGTTGGATACTTATGGTAGAATATATTTGCTAATTAAGTGCAAATTTTTCCCTGCCTCGTCGCAAAGTGAATAATAATACTTGTTGTGGAGGCATTTTAATGGATGTTTTCTTTCTTGACTTGGTAAATACTACACATATACAAGGGCAGCAGTAGCAGCAGCAAAAACAACAACAAGAGCACACACAAACACTGCTGTTTGCTCAGTTGAGGGAAAGCACTTATCGTCGCAGTGGGGAAGTAAACAACATACCATACATTCTTACAAGTTTTCTTTTTTTACCTACTATAAACATAATGCATAGTTCAACCACATATATTGGTGAAGTCAGTTGGGTCCTCCTGCTCTCTCTCTCTCTTCTTCTTCTGTCGCATCGTTTGGAATGGGAGAGTTGTAGTGTGTGTAGTAAAATAAGAAGAAAAAAACACATTCATATGAGAAAAAGGGTAGATGTTTTGACGGATGTTATACCATTTTTATAAAAATGACCCAATATGTACCCCTTGGAAGTTTTGGAACATACATTGTAACTATAATCCAATATATAACAATATGCTTGTTTACTATACTATTCCGTATGACTATATATTGTATTACCACCTACATTGACTTTTTTATGTTTCGTTTAGCAAGGAGGTCTATATAAAAAACACGACTGTGAGAAACCGGCGGGTATTCTCCATGTGTGTACGTATGCATGTACATATTAAACACATTGCGTTTTTGGATATATAATCTAAATGAAGATTTTTGGTGTAAAAACTTGTGGTGGGCAAAACCAGTCTAGCCAGTAGTAGTAGTAGTATAATCTGTAGTAGTACTAGTAGAATTATATGCACATACCTATTATGCTCCCATATGAATGGAGTGAGAAGGAGTAAATATATTATGTTATTATGTAAGTAAGGAAGCCGGAGCTGGTCGCAATTAATCTTTTGGAAAGCCACACACGGAGCCACAGGTCAAATCTCTCAGCACACAAACTTAATCATCATCATGGTACAAGAGGCTCATTTAAAGCTGTTGCAGTTCGTATCAATCATTCATTTTCTGTTGCAAAACGTGCTTAGACTAGTTGTTGTTTTAGCTTACCTTTCCTTTAAGTTGTGTTGCTAGTATAGTGGTGGTAGTGGTGGGAGTCATATAGAAGCACCTTTTTTTCTTTATCGGTGGTAAAGCGGCTTTGCTTTTGCTAATAAAAATGCATATAACATGTGCAAAAGAACATCAAAATCTGGTTTCGCTTTTCTTACCTTTTTTAGTACTCATTTTTTCTGCTCATTGTCCTCGTTAGAGAACTTAAAGTATGGGAATACTGGTCATTTGATTAACTAAATCAATTCTATTCTTTATGATCCATATAGTATTCATGAACATGTGGTTTCGATATAGTAGGAGGTAGAATGTACTATAGAATTTCAAACGGTTTGTTTTTATTAATTCATTTATAACCTATTTTTATAAAATGTCATTTAAAGCTGGAAACGCTAAAAACATTCTTTTACCATTATGAATGTTTCGTTAAATTTCTTGAATGCTATGGACACAAAAAACATTTTCTACGTTATTATCAGTATTCTACTACTATTTACATACAGCTATTTTTTTTAGATAGTTGTGAGTCTGTGAGGCATGCAAATTTGTTTTGGGTTAACCCAAAACCATGGGCTGGGTATTATAGTACCAATTTTAAAATTACTTCCTCATGGTCTGGGTCCTAAAGGTCCCATACAG
>JAHZNC010005588.1:0-16007 GCA_027744095.1 Zhuqinia jingwanae | reverse complement strand
CTCCACCATTATTTCCTCCAAATCCAGCCCCGCCATTATTACCACCTCCGAAACCTCCTCCATTTCCTGGAGGAACACCTTGTCCTAATCCAGCCCCTCCATTACCGCCTCCAAAACCTCCTCCAATCCCTGGAGGAACACCTTGTCCAAATCCTCCATTCCCACCACCAGGAGGTCCAAAACCTCCTGCATTTCCAGGAGGAACACCTTGCCCAAATCCTGCATTATTTCCTGGAAACCCCCCACCATTCGGAGCGTATGCAGGTGGTACATATCCACCACCCCCCAGACTTGGTTGTTGTGGATAACCACCATTCGGAGGGTACCCTGGCGCTGCAGCTGGGAACCCTTGTTGGGAGGGATACTGTGCAACCACCGGTGCATATGTGGCTGCCACCGGCTGTGGGACATATGCTTGACTAGGGAGGGTAACAACAGTGGGGGGAACATAAGTAGGTTGAGGGAAATAGGAAGGTTGACTAGGTGCTACGTAAGGAGTAGGACTAGGTTGTACATACTGCTGTGGAAAATACTGATAAGCTGGAGGACTAGAGACCACTTGAGTTGGGGGGACATACTGTGGAGTTTGCACCACATATTGCTGTGGTGGCACCTGCACGGGAGGCACATTTTCATTAATACTGTAATCGCCCGCCCCACCGGATCCGGCACTTTGACTACGCCCATTTTTATTATTATTCCCTCCGCGACGTCGTGGCTCAGGCTCATCATCATCGTAATCATCATAATTGTCATCTTGATTGTCATACTCACCTCCATAAGCTCGGTTATTTACAATGGTTCTTGTACGAGAACTCGTACTACTACTTCTACCGCTACCACCGCTACCACCGCTACTAGTACTTCCAACACGACAACCGGTACTATCACTGTCGCTTCCACCACAACCACCTCCTGTAACGTACCGGTATCTAGTACGATATGACCCCGTTGTATACAAAGGCTTTTCTACATAGTCCGAGTCAGAAATTGAATTTCTTGACCGGTCAACATATCTTGTAATTACTCTACTTCCAGAAATTCCGCTGGGTACAGTTGTGTAATAAATTCTTCTTCGAATGGTTTGACCACCTCCACCACCACCACTGCTGCCTTCACTGCGCAGGTTAAGATCACTACTGCTAATACTACTACTACTACTACTACCACCACTACTACCGCTATTGCTACGCTCATTACTTGAGCTACCGCCGCCGTAACTACTATGTAATGTTCTAGTTACAGTTCTACTACTTCCTCCAGTTCCTCCACTACTGTACGAATCTCCACTTTCGCCACTATTACGACGTCTGTAGATTATCCGTCTACGAACTACCGTTGCTGCTGGAGGATCTACGTACACTATGCGGCGTCTAGTTACGGGAGCTGAATTGGAATTGTACAAGGATGAAGATTGTCTTTGCGAACCTCTTGAGACGACTTGCTCCTCGACGACACGTTCCACCACTCGCTCACCATTAGGGGTTGGGGATGGTTCACGACGAACGATTACCTCTTCTTCAATGACACGACCGCCGCCACCACCACGACCACTACTACCACTACGGCTGGTTTCAGTTCTTGTAGATGTTCGAACGGTTCCTCGGCTTCCGGGTCGGTCCCGTTCTAGGATAAGGTCAGAATCTCTGTTGTCGTCCGCAGTGCCAAGGGTTACTCTTGACCTACCTCTTCTGTAGGAGTCTAAAAAAAATAGGCAACACCAAAAAGAATATGAGCATAACTTTATCTTCAATTTCCTCTTTTCCTCGTGTGTGCTTTCAAAGTTTGTTTCAATAGTTTTCGTCTTCACCTAATTCATTTCAAATTATCCATGCGTGCAAAACTTTAAATTATGCCATATTACACCCACAATTTTCCCTGTCATTAACATTTTGGTGTTTCGTTGCGAAATCACACAAAATAGTAAATTGAAGTTTCTCTATATTTCATGTGTGTGTACATTAGATCATTGATAAGCTCATATGTATTAAAACTTTTTTTTGTGATCATTGGGGGATGCATTGTTGCTGACCTTGAGATGATGATTTTTTTGTCGAAACAAATAGGTATATTACATACGTATTAAATCACAGATCTCCTCTGGAATTAAAATCAACCAACCATGATTTATTTGCATATACAAGGGACATCAAGGAAAAATATTACGTTACTATATTTTGAGAAAAAAAATGGAAGAGATATGCAGAATAGGTACAAAACTGTTGCATTATGTGCATGAGACGCATATTTTCAAGATGAACAATTTCTAACTTTAGTTTCTGGAAGAATCTTAAATGATGAACAAGGTATAACGCTAAAGCTAGGTAATCCGTTGCATTACTTTTTTTTCCAAATTGTACAAAGCACAACAAAATACCACATTAATATCATTTGTAGAGAAATAAATGAGCATCAAAATTGCATAGAGAATTAAATTATTAAATATTGTATCATCTTGAATTTCAACAGACAGACAATGCAGTAGAGTGTATGCACTATTATAATAACGAAGAAGGACTGAAAAGATTTATTGTTTGGGTTTTAGTTTTGGGTGCGAAACTGCGGCTCTTTTTGAAACAGAAATGGCTAAACTACCATTTTTACTTTACATTTTATTATTATGACGGATGTGTTAAAGTTGTAAAAAATGAAGAGTGAGACCTCTCAAGCGAGAAAATAACATATTCCACACTCACTAGCTCTTGTATAACAATTTATTAGAACAAAAAAACACAGGAGGCATTATACTGCCCACACTGCAGTAGTACCTCAGCAGTATCATGGTATGCCGGTACTACCACGGACAACTTTTCTTGCCTTTTCATCGGATGTATATTTATGTATAGTTCGTGCAATGATGATCATGATGATTACAATTGCCAATGACGTAAAATTAGTGTAAAGTAAAATATACTTAGTACCCTTTTTAAAGAAAAAAAAGAAGTCTGACTATTAGCTAGCCAAGAAATTCTAAAAATAGACAAATGAATACAAATAAAATGAAACGGACCATGGACCATCCAACCAAACTGATCATCATCATGATCATCATCATATCAACAACAACTTTGAATAGCGTAATGATAATAATGTAAAGACACTACTCGTTTTTTCTTAAGCTTATCTTGATTTTAAAGAAGCATGACGGACTTTGTGCTCACATGTCGAATAATAACCTGAGGATATCAATTTTTGCTATAGCTAAACAGGTGTAAACACAGTGCGCCCTGTGGTAGTACCGACTATGTAACTTTAATCAGACGAGTGTGGGTGGGAGGAGGGATCTCGGGGCGCACGGTGTTTTTGATTTTTTTCATATAAAATATTCTTCAAAAAACCAAACCCTACCATTATTCTGCACGAGTAAATAAAATGCATATGAAAATTTACTGACGTCAGAGAGGAATCATCATGATATGATAATCTTGAGAAATGAAAAATCTTTTCACAGAATTTCTTATTTTTGTAACTTTACACATATCCCTACCAATCCTTGCTAAAAAAAAACGTTATCATGGAATGTCCACCGCAGATACAATCTGTGTTTGTTCTTTGCTTTATACAATTTTTTTTGAGCATGCATTTTTTTTTAAATCATTGCTGTACTGTACCTGACCTTTCTTCCTCACTTTCATGTTCCTCCACAGACTCTTGCACTATATGCATTTCATTTTCCTCACCGTTCCCATTATCGCCCTCATCAAAATCATCAAACTGAAATTGTTCATGATCTTCATCCATTTTCATCCTCAGATTTTTTATGGTATTACGGTGGTTATCTAACAACGACTTTAGTTGCCTACACGGAGATTGTTGTTCCTGTTGACAAGGAGTAGTGGTTTGTGCTCCTTTTTTTGCATGATCAATGTTTAAAAATTAAAACTTTATTGAGTGGTTAGCAATGAGAAAAATAATAAAGCTGGGAAATCATTTTCACGTGATCAGTGTCAAGCGTTAATTAAGCGCTTGGTTCATGCTAGATAACATCCTAATTATGGTAGCTACATGCAACTTTACTTAAAAATTAGGGAAAGAAAAAAAAACTAAAACTTGTATAACATTTTTTTAGTTGAGGTGGACATGCGAGGTGTTTGAAGATAATAGTAAGTAGGTTGTGTGGATTTTAAAAAAAATACTGCACACAACAACTTCAAGCTAGGCAAAATTCCGATTTCAAATACAAGTTTGTTTGCTACGTGTTATGCGCATTTCTTTTTTTCTCTGTAACCCGCGACTCATTCATGACTTTCAAACAAGTTGTTTTTTCATGCTTCCAGTTTTTTACCTGATCCATGCACTTGTGAATTTTTCCGCTATTTTCTAAAAGTTATTTTAGAAGAGTAGGTAGTTAGTAAATATTAAATATTGTGTTAAAGCAAATATAAGTTGCTTATAATATGCTTGAATTTTTTTATAGGTATTTATCGCATCAAAAATATCTATTAATATTCTCGTGTTCTATTAATACACCAACTTAATTAAATTAAAGTTAATTTCAACAACATGCATTTATTAATTATGAGTATAAACGTGCGGTTATGCCATGCTCTTGCTGCAGATATTATATAATTTATAGTTTATGTAAGACCGGATAATTTTAATGCAAATGTTTGCATTAATTGTCTCACACATACCTTGAGTTGGTACCACGTCATTTTCTCCCGGATACTGCAGCGGTCTATTGGGCACTGGATAACTGTAGCCTTGACTGGAGACTTTGTAGGCCAAAGTGAGCGTCACCAGAAAGGTGAGGAGCAGTCTTTGTGGTTTCATTGTGTGAAGTTAATGTGAAGGAAGCAGTATTTACATAAAAATCTTGTTAATTTTCTTTATTCTCAGGAGAAAGGTGCCACTTGAATATTTTCTGAAAAAACAATAAATCAAATAATTATTCATTAAAACAAATATAGTACTAATTTATAAGTTACAATTCAAGGTTTACAAAAAAAATCCTTCTTCTTCGGTTTAATAGTGTGGTACACAGTACACACCGAGAGGAAGAAGTTGTAACAACTGACAATTTTAGATGCTCAACTGAAACTTTTCAGGGTTTGATTTGATACGTCTACGTCTGCTGTAGTATTCATTTATTGGTATATGGTACAATAAACATGTTTGAGTGTTATCTTTAATTCTACTAAATAAAAAATTATCCTGTATTTTTAAGTTCAAAACAATTTTCCTAAACTAATTAATCCTGGTGTTGATATGATAGGGAGACTTTTTTTTGCGTCTTGCAAACATGTTTGCATTGACCATGAACTTGAAGATTGGCATAAGACTGGGTGATGTGATGATATATTTCATGGTTGTGTGACGTGAAATGATGAAAAAAATGCTTATATTATTAACTGTAATTTAACATTTATATTTTTTTAAGATACAAATTCCGTCCGTTAGCTTAACACACAAAAATATCGTCATAATTCTGAGTAAATTGCAAAAAAAATCATCACCCATTTTGACTTGCTTCTTGCCAATCATGTATCTTATTACATCCTTAACCTTAGGAAAAAATTGATAACCTTTTGTTTCTTTATATATTTTTTTTCTTACCGTTCCAATTAAAGATCCAACAGGCAAGTTTTATTTTCAACAAAAAAAAACCCAAATGACACTTTTTATTATTAATGTAAAATATTTACACTAAACTTAACTGTCTTTCAAAAGAAACACTTCTTACATCATCACAACTTTAGTTTAAAAAATAAATGATGATCAAGCACTTTAGCACGTACTGAATAATTTACATGTTTTCTTAGTGTCCCTTCTCAAAAATCATAACATGTTTTCACTAAAACGGTCACAGCAAATAATTTTGAAAAGTTTTCAAAAAAAGAGTTCAGCAGTGGTCATACTTCACTTGATTTATCATAAAACAGAACCCAAGAGATCGCGACAGGTTATCATCTCCCGCAGCAGCACAAACAATAATAATATTCACAGTACCTTCTCACGTGCACTACTGATCGAAATTCTGTCCATAACTGATCACAACTCCATTGTTCATACTAAAAAACAAAAGTCCTCTCTCTCTCTCTCTCTCTTGGTCTGCTTGTATTTATGTTTTATCGTCAATAATGTAAAGACGCCACACTATCATATCACAAAACAACAAACGGCTCTCACGCACAGTTAAAGTGTAGTTCTCTGCTGTTTTTAAGTGTTTAATACTTTGACTTAACTTGACTTGAGCAGCGTGGTAAATTGTTCAAAGGTCCTCCCTCTCTCCACTCCCATCTCTTTACTTTTAACTAAACACTTCTTAAACCCTTTACTGTTTAACTGAATCCTCTCGTTTACCTTCTTTTTTTACTCAACTGAACGGAAAAAAATCTGCAAATTATCATCATTAAAGTATGTGTATATAAATAACAATACTATATATTATTTAAGTATGTGTACCAACTATTATTAGTGGTAGTACTATTGTTATTATTTACTTCTTGTTTGTATTTATGTAGTCATGTAATGTAGTTAAAATAACACTTCTTCTCTTAATATAATAATATTATACGATATTATTACATTGTTTCTTTTTTTTAGTCATCTAATAATTTCTTGTGAATGTTTCCTCTCAAACCGTCTCATCAACACTGAAACTCCATCCTCCAAATACTTTCTCTATTTATGACCTTAATATATCATATATATGTATTTGTAACTTTGTAATGATTCTTCTCATCAGCTAAAACTCGACTCATCTCAATTCATATCATGGACATGCACGAAAAAAACAACTTAAATCCAAGCTTTATCCCAATCAGTGAACAAAGACTTACCTGAAGACAAGCAAAACGTACAGAAGAATGGGGTACAGGGTACATTACAAGGATATTACGCAAGCATTTTTTTTCTTCTGCTGAAACCGATGACGATGATGATGATGCTACCACCGTAAAACATGGAAGTATACGTAAAAGTAAAATTAAATGTTGATGTTGGTTTCTTTGAAATATTTAGTGTTACCGGTGGGGCATGGAGAAGGCTGCGTGTGATGACTATATATATAGTTATTTTACTCACTGCATCATTATAACATCACGAAATGAAGTAAAAGCTCCACTTAACTAGCTTAGGTATATATTTTTTTTGCTAAAAATAACAAGGGCAGCTATTTTTGCGATATGTCTGCTAAATCTGGTATAGTTGTAAAAACGGAGATATAGGTACTAGCTACTAGCGCACGTAAAAGAAAATATTAGATTTTTATATAAAAACCGGTATTATATCACATTAGCATTATTTTTATTATTGCAATGCCCCTACTGTTCTTTTTGGTGGTTTGCAAAAAAAAGCTTGTACATATATAAGATTTTTTTGGCTATTTTGAATGCATTTTTTCCATAACCATTTTTGTATATGATTTTCCTTTCTTCTTCACAAAATTTTTACCAGATACGATTTTAAGGATACTGTTTTTATAGTGTATAGTTTAATATGGTGGTAATCTATTTTAGTTCTTTAGGTGATGGGATGAATGACGTTAGCAAAATCATCAAAGTATAACCGATAAAAATATGAGCAGGTTTTTTCGTTAAAAAAATTGTTGGTCTGCGATGCAGTGTGTGTTTAAAAAAATCTGATTTGAGATGGTGGTGGTGGTGGTGGTGGTAGGCGTTGGTGGAGAGAGTGCTTAGGTACATTGTACATCCAATGAGTACTTGTTTTTTCTTCTTTTTCATTTATAAAATATGATATTATGAAACTTATCTGTCTCTAAACTAAAGACTATGAGTTACTATTTTGGGTGGGTGCACAATAATTTATCACAGTCATAAAATATGCTACTTTCTAATGAATTTCACTCGCTACACAATTTTAATGATGTAATCCAAAAGACGTCTGGATTCTGGATTCTATGTATATTTTGAGTGATCCAAACAAGATCAAAAAAAAAGTCATGGAAGGATTTTTATGACGCAATTTTGTTCGCACGTGTAAATACTTAGGTATAATTATAAAAGTAACTTTCATTCAAGCTAGCATTCAGACGAATTTTCATTATTGACAATTTCCCGGTTTTTAGATAAGAAAACCGGTAGTCAACAAGTAAACAACAACATATAGTAATTATACTAGATAGCAATTTAATATATATAGTTGCTAATATAAATACTTTTTACAAATATTGTGCTTTTGGAAATAAAGTCAATATACCTCAATCTCAACTACTTCAACACATGTACCTTAGATGTATTTACACGTCTTTATTTTGATTTATAAAGCACGTGTTAATTCGTTATAGTCTGAAGATTATTTAAGGGGCAGAGTAGTCATAAGCTAAAGATGGAAGAAATTTCTTCAAATACGTAGTGACAAGTACGATACTAGATACTAAGATGATCTTCACGAAAACTAAACAAACAGATCAAAAACCGTCGTAGGTATTTACATATAGGTACATGTGCAGATATTTACTGTAGCTCATTTGCATATTATAGTACCGACACTGACCACGACAACATTGTTGTAAATCCTAATTAAATAATACTACCATTGGGATAAAGTTATACGACAACATGTATTCGCATGGTCCAACAACATATAGCTGGGGCATTGTGGCTTAATACGGTCTATATACCTAATAAGAAAAAAAGAGATGAATGTCAACTAAATTTTCACGAACAAATTATCCGTAAAATTCTCACAGTCTACCCTAAAGATTCTTTAACGTGGATGTAAGTATTAATTTTGATTATTGATGCATTGTTTTAACATTTAACGCAAATAGATATTATGGCTGATTGGAATATGTAACACATACATATACATATATCATATAGGCATGATAACAATTTTTATTAGTACTTTAATGACCGCTACGTATGTATGTACATATTTACAATGGTCAGACATATAAAAAGGCTGTTATTTGGATTAGTCAGGTATACACGGGTCTTTAAGTAGGAAGCTAATAAGAAGAATTACATTGTGGGAACATTAGAAGCCCTTCAATCAAAAATATTGCACATTATGTTACAAGTAATAAAGTGATAGTAAACGCATTGTTATAAAAATGATTTAAAAGTGGATGAATTAAATGACTTATATGCTACAGGTAATTTTATTGTCATTTTGTCTACTGCTGTAAAATCTGACAAATACACATACATAATACATACATAATACATACATAGTATAATAATGAATTCAACATAAAAAACAAACACATATTAATAATTAATAATGGAAATTAGAGTAAAAGAGTGAAATACCAGTAGTATATCAAATGAAACNACATAGTATAATAATGAATTCAACATAAAAAACAAACACATATTAATAATTAATAATGGAAATTAGAGTAAAAGAGTGAAATACCAGTAGTATATCAAATGAAACTGAATCAGAGAAGAAGAAAAATTCAAAGGTCTATGTCGAATTATGTAATACTGACATTTTTTATTCCCATACGCTCATCTTGAATCTTATAGCTTAACTAACGTTATATAACGATATATGGTTTTATGACTATGACTAACTACCTTGTTGTATGTCTACGTAATATACTTGGTGGGAAATTCTAAAACATTCTAAAACAAGACTTACGATATAGTGTATCATACAACACATTATTTATGAGTTAGGTATCATTTCTTCTTCGTGACAATACTTTTATAGTACTAAAAAAATTTAACCGTGTATGTATGTAACAGTGATTTAATGACGGAATGAATGAAAACAAAGTTTAAATTACAGTACCTACCAAAGTGAATGCGTGGGAATTGACCTTAAGAATTTGTACAAATTGTTATTTTCATACAAGAAGGTTGCAGGTATAGAACAAAGTCAGTTTTTAGGTATATCTAAGTAGATGCATATAATAATTGTGGAGGATGTCTAGTTATTTTATTATTACCATCTGTAGATTTTCCCTTCAAAAATTCCTTGCTGCAAGGTATTACATTAAAACTCAAAACTAGTACTAATCATCATCATGTTATAACACGTATGCCATGATCATGATGATGACACCTGTCAATCATTTTTCCTGTGCACCTCATAATCGTCCCCAGCCATTGTATTTCGTGATTAGTGATTTGCTGACAATAATTGATTTTGATGTAATCAATCGTCAGCTTGACACGTAAAAATTAACACCAAGAAATCACAAGTTGATTTTCTTGCACTAAATAATAACTAACTGCTGTTGATTCACTTTGTAATAAAAATGGAATGGAAATGAGAATGACTTGTCCTCAGCTCAATTCAGCTTAATTAAGCAAAAAAAAATTTAATACCTAATCTAATAAAATGAAATACATGTAACACCAGTAAAATGATGAGCATACTTATCTGTACTACACAGATTACTACACAAATTCCGTTTTAATGAGCGGATAAGACATATAATAGATTGCACCTTCGACTTTGATTAATTTATGAACTTGTTGAGTAGAATTAGTCGAATTAATTTGATTGTCAAGATATTAAAAAGAATATATATTTACATACATTTTTTTATCATTGATTATATCATCTGATCTGATATTCAATATTGTAAAAAAATTGATGTACTACAAAAAGCGTATAGCAATTTATGTACCTATTATAACATACCTATATCCTAGTAGTTATATTTCATGTTTTTTTAGATGGACCAGCAAAAAGATGAAACAATAATTTAATATTATTTTGATCTATTCATTTATTATTTAATCATCATCATCAAGTTTTCAATTCATTCACGTAAATGGAAACAATAATCTCTTATTTTATATACCTTGTGCCATTACAGCGATATGAAGGCATGTTCACTCAGCCACTATACTGCCAGATAAAAACGGATAAAAACCAAATGAGACGTGCTGTGCGTACACATGTAAAACATACATAACATTCATCGATAAGAATATAGTATTTCATGCATACTTATATGTCTAATTGTGTATTATGTAGGCACATTTGTGTGCATATCTGACTTCAACACTGTCTTATCTTGGTTTTATATGTCTCATCAATACTGTTTTGATGCACAAAATGGCAATCTGCTCGCATAATAATAATAATAAGCATCTTTTTTACTAGTGATCAATAAAATAGATTTTAAGAACATATATAGCCAGTTATTTTTTTCTCATAGTTTACCTACATAAGCACAAGTAGACGATCCCTATCAGTGATAAATATCATACGATATGTTATTATTGCTATTTAACAAGAGCTAAGGACCGTGATGCTCTTTTTATATGTTGTGTGTTGTGTGCGTCATTAATAGTAAATTGGAAAGGGAAAGATCAAAGATGATAACAATACGTGGAATGTGAATGGATGATATTATTGTATTTGTTAAATTTATTGTAAAATCAGTAATAAAATTAGTAATTTTATAATTTTTACACCGTTTACTGAATGGTACAAAAATTAACAGGTAACACACATAATAACTAATATTTAACATAGCCAAGGCAATAACATATAAATAGTATTGTTCGATGTTCTGATAAATGAGATGCAAAAAAGTGCAGTAATCTTGTTAAAAAATGGCAGAAATGCAGTTGATGTGTAATATATTTAATGTGATAGAAATTGAAGACAATCATCTCTACACGGTTGACCTGACCCCTGTATCTAAAAGTCACGTAACATATTAAATAGCTATTACATTCGTCATAAAAAAACGCTAAAAAATGGGTTTGTGAACTAACGCCTTATTAATAAAAATTAATTACTACTACCATCATAATGGTTACTATTATGATATATATGATGGAAGGTGTGTATAGGTTTTTGAGCGTAGTGTAGTAAGTAGTACAAACTTTGTGTTTGTGAACTTACGCCTCATTAATAAAAATTAATTACTACTACCATCATAATGGTTACTATTATGATATATATGATGGAAGGTGTGTATAGGTTTTTGAGCGTAGTGTAGTAAGTAGTACAAACTTTGAACTTGGAGGATGCACAAACAGATCACCCCAGACATATTTTTTATTTATAACATAACGGAGAACAACAATAATAGCAATTTTATTTATTAGTTCGCAACATCCTCTATAATTAGTACAAAGCTGGTGAAACAATGAAATATTATTTATAGCAAAAATCTCAACAAAATAGAGATGGGGATTTTATGCTAATTTTTTTTTTTTGAAATACCCATATTTTATGGGGATATCAAGTGTTAATTCTTTGTGGGTGGTTTACGATCCGCTACCATATATGTAAGCATGCATATTATGTATGTAGTTATCATGTGAAATGCTTTTGATGATTCTTATATCGACCATTAAATGTTTTTTCTTACTCGTTTATCATGGCTATAAATTATAAATTGACTGAATGTTCATTATATCAGTATGTGATATGTGTTTAGCGTCATTTATCAGTTTTGTTTACGATGTTCAAGACATTGTTGTACATGTGCACTAATAATAATAACAATAACTTTAAAGCTTACGTTGTGTATGTATTTATTATAAAGGTATGTATCTATACGTTAGTTATATATGTATGCATTTGTAAATGCATTTTTATTAAATGCATTCCGATCACAGTACTCCCGAAAGGGTTCTCTGACTTCTGACAGATAGCATGGTTAACTGTTTAACAATGGTTTTTTGAGAATTGAATTGCTATCGTTCACATTCACAACTTTACACTGATTATTAGTACTTTTATTTAAGTAAATAAATCAATGGAATAATAGCATGCATGTCTATATTACTCCCACACAACGCCCATTAAACTAAATATGTCTAGATACTGCATATTCGTTTTCACAATGCAATATATGCGAGTACATATATGTATATTTCAATCCCAGATCATATAATATGGGTATTTTTTTGTTGAATGAAATCGCATGTGTTGCTTATCTGTTAAAGCGACAATTTTACGTGGAAGGAGACGGTGTGCAAGGGATATGGATGCAGTTAGGTATTATGCAGTTGCAGAAATGTGCAACAAAGCATTTATAGGTTTTTAAGCTATCAGTTATTCCAAGCGATGGACCAGTTATAATTAGGCTAATTATCTATTGTTAATGAGCATAATTATATATTATTTACTGTTTACCAATATAACTGTATGTGTTGTATTAAATGGCAGTGTTATTGCGACTTTCAAGCACGTTTATCATGGACAATTAACAGTTTAACAACGGGCTAAATAGGTAAGTATTATGCAGGTATATCTATCTAAAAAACGTCGCAATACTATTTATCATCGTCGTCATACAGAAAAATAATAGTCGGTACATTTAACTAAGCTCATCCTAAATCCTTATAATTGATTTGCAGGAAGACCTTCTTTTTCTGTAAAGAATCAGGAACACATGCAACATGTAATAGCAAAGCGAAGCCTTTAGAAAATAAATACCATACATTACTTGATTCACTTGTGTGAAGGAATTAGCGGGTACCCGCTTGCTCACCCTGCTGATAAGGATCTTCAGAAAAAAACCATTAGTTCTTCATTTCCTCAATTTTAAATCATACATGGTTCAAAGATTAAGCGCAATTATCTAATCACATACAAACAAGAAACAAATATACCTATGTACAAAGTACGAATATATATAGTTTAAGGTTTTAATCAAGGCAAGCTGGATGAAGTACCTAAACATAATATTATTCATCATCGTATCAATTTTATTTTCAATTTCCATCATTCACTCGTACCAATCTTTCTAACACCCACCATATATTCATTACATCAATCCTACTCTAATTTTTACAATTTCCATTAATTTATGTCTGTCTGTTCAGTTTGATTGATGAATTGGTTATATAAGTTATAACTAAGTACGTGATCTATTACTTATCTTGTTAAAAAAACATGGGTAGCTTTTATATGGTACGTTTAATTCTCGATAAATTTTTAGCATTCCATTCTTCTTCATTCAACTTTCAAAGATAACTCTTCTCAAAATTCACATAAATAAATCCATCAGACTCCAGTCTGAAAATCTTTGGTCTAGAGAAGAGAATCGCGCACACACACACCAACAAACAATAACAATATTTCAGCCCTCGCTTTGTTCCTTGCGCCTGACCTCGCTCCAGCTCATGTAAATAAAAATATGTTTCTACTTTGTTTAAACAAATTACACGTGTTCGCTCACACTTCCTCTCGTAACTAAAAAGAACCATGATTTTTGTATTATATGACGTCATTCATAAGTGATATTTTAAGTATATTAAAATCACGCAACTAATAATAGGTACCCAAGTATCATACATGGCCTACATTTAAAAAAAATATTTCAAGGGATTTAATCACGCCTCTCTCCTTGTAGACGTGTACGATACATGGAAAATCTGGAGTAGAAATCTAGCTCATCAGAAATTTTATAATGGAAATGGACAATAAAATGTTTCAGGTGATGAATGATGTTCGTAATTACGTGTGCAGAAGCAGAATACCATATTACATGCATATACCTATGTGTTACTTATATTTATTCCTAGTTTCCAGATTCTCACGTCATTGTAGCTCACTTTTTCTTGAGTCGCTGAGTCTTTAAAAAAAAATAAAGTCGTCGTCTGATGAGCAATGCCAACTTTTTTGTACCTCTGTGATCCAATTTCACTTCTTCTTTCTTTTTTTTGGCTACCTGTGTTCTCAACAGTGAACATCAACTTTTTTAATTCGCAGTTTTCTGCTCATGCAGCGTGAAAAATGGCTTATAATAGCTTATAATATATTCATTTTATTTCGTATTCTTCAGTTGATGATTTTATTTCTTAAACCCTTTGTCTAGTTAGTAGCAAGCAGGAGGAAAACGTATCATCATAAAATGGCTTAATCTACAAGAAAAGGAAATAGGTACACAAATTTTTATTTTTATTGCAGCAATGAAAAGTGCAATTCCATAAAAGGAGAAGTGGGCAAAATTACATGATAATGATGACTTTATTATTATTGTACAGATCAGTAAGTAATATGATCTCTTTTTTAATCTTTTGGTAAAAAAAAGAATACATACATGGAACATGAAAATGTGTGATGGTACCTGGAGTGATGATGAAATGAAAAATATATTATTACCTTTGAGGAAGAAGATTATATCTTAAAGTCGGTCATACGAGGAGTAAACATAGTTAACTAGAAAATAATGCACGCACTATAAAAAAAATTGTAAAATTGGAAATATACATTAGGTAATTGGGAAAATTTGGGAATGTAGTTTTCATATATAATTACTTTGAATGGCTAATTCGTTTTGGTAAAGTCATTACACGCGATGATTTATTGTTGCAATTGCTTAATTATATTGCATTTTTTCTACCTTATCATTAATTTACCTGAATGTTGTGGGTTTTTATTAGTAAATAGGTTTGAATAATGAACCAAAAAATTATCTTCTTTTCCAGTTGCATTTTTTTGTAATTAATGCAATCAGGAATGTATTTTGAATGATAAAAAATCCAGATTAAATGCGTTTTTTATTTTGAAAAGTAAGGAAACTAACAACAAATCATAAAAATCATATACACATTTATTTAACCTCTAAATATATTTTCAGAACGTGCCGTGTTTCTCACCCAAACCAATGAATCTGAAATTTTAATCTTATCAACTTCTAAAATCAGTATTTACGTCATTGCCAAACTACAGAAGTGCGAACAGCGCATTGTATCCCGTTTAAAAATGCATATTTTTAGTTTGGTAGTTCCAAAAGGAGTATAATATATTCTTACGTACATCTAGATAGGTATATATTTTTCAGAAGATCCGGGTTGGATTCAGTTTCTGAGAAAAGGTTTACACACTTTAAAAAAGAACACAGATTTGATACGTACAATCTTATCTGTGTTTTTTTTCGTAGTAGCATCGCGTGTTTTTATGTAATGATCCCTTCTTGAAATCAAAATTGAGCCTCTTCAAAAAAAATTATCCGAATGCATTTTGAGCATGCAAACTCTCAAGTACATACCTTACATCCAAAGGTAGGTAAGTTTCACAGATGTACATAAATGCAGACAAAGGAATGCATTTTCAAGTTTCTGGTGAAAGAAGCAAAAAATTGCGACGTTGATTATGATTATTATATTTTT
>JAHZNC010005587.1:0-11136 GCA_027744095.1 Zhuqinia jingwanae | reverse complement strand
CTTGACTCCTCTCTTCACATACTTATTACCCGTTTAAGCGTACATGTTATGACTGAAAACTGACTTTTAAAACCAAATAATAGAAGTAGTCTCAGGCATATGAATATACACAAGCTGTATGTATATTAGCAGAGAAAAAAACAATATGGGACATTTCATCTCGTCGCTATATATGCTGCCTGCTTTTTTTTAAATGACAGGTATAAAATTAACCATTCTACTGAGAAAAAAAATTAACTACAAAAATATATCCATTCATGGAACAGTTGTTGTTTTTTTGTTGTTGAAGCCATTCATGAGTAATTTTTTTAGCGCATTTGTGTGTGTGCAACTTTTCTCTGTATACTTTTTTTAATACCACATTCATAAAAAAAGTAGTGTAGAAATTCCTAAAAGGCAAGTTTTTTTAGTTGGTGCTGATGATCTTTTTTCTTACTAGCTGTTTTATACGTACCTGTTCAAATGATGATGACGATAATAATGATGGTGATCATGATCATGGTCATCATCATGATTACTTCATAAACTCGTCGTTTTATTATTATGAAGTCACATATGACAGTCCATCCATATACTTGGACTTGGTCACATAACCCAACACTCTTATTCTCTCTTCTCTGGAGAAGAGCTGCTAACTTGTCTCAAAACGATTATCAAATAATAATATCCCAAGATTCAAAAAAAGCCAAGCCCCTCAAGAGAGTATGATGATGATCATGTTAATATTGTTATATGCGCCTAATGTATATAAAATAAGCTATATAATACCTGCTGATAATGATGGCTATGATACTTTCACAGATGAATTTATTATTATGTGTATACGCATGTAGGTATATTTATATTTATGATCATGATTATTACTTTTATTTTTACAGATTGCAACGTTTAGATACAAGAGAAGAGGAGGAGGAGAGAGAGAAGGTGGTATTAGATGCCATGGAGATGCCTTTGGAAATGGCTCTACTATTAAAAGCTTATGCATTTTGTGTGATTATGTATGCATGTTTATTAGGATGACGATGACGAAGGATCTCTCAGAAAATTGTCGTGGTTTTTCTCTTTCATCTGAAAAATTGTACCATGCTGTGAGTTCTCAGAGAGTAACTACTGTAGTTAGTTTAGTATATAAATATCATCATCAACAGCAATAATACACGTACGCATGTAGGTATATAATATGCATATTAAGTTTATTTTTGAAGAAAAAAAAAATTAAGACTTAGGATGAGAAAGAGAGAAGGGGAAATTATTTTCAGTCTTTTTTCTCCTCTTCAGATAGAAAGTTACAAAGGCTAGGCTCATTCTCAAAAAAGCTTACCGTTTGTTTGATGATTACATTTTACATATTTTTAATACCGGGTGGTTGGCTGCTGTTGTTAAAATGTGGCTGGTGGTGATGGTGGTAGAGTTTTTTTTATAAAGTTGCTTTGGTGTTGCTGCTGCGATTGTGACAACATTGGCTGCATACTGATTATTATTATAAGATGATGATGACGAGTACGACGACGACAAGACAAGAGGAAGCAAAGAGGAGAAAAAGTAGGAGAGGAGAGGACATCACAGAGAAAAAAATTGCATTCATCATCCAATTCTTCATCCTGTTTCTCGGTGTGTCTCCTTTTTCCTCCTTAATTTTTTTTAAATATTATTTCATCCTTATAACCCTTTTACCTTCTCCATCCATCTCATCGCTCATTTGAAGAGTAGATTATATTATAATATAATCTTGTGTGTAGTAATGTTGACGGGAAATAATGTGTGGAGAACTCCCTGGTATCTCTATCTTTGACTTTACTTGTTTTGTTTCTTAATTTGCTCAAGTAAGTTAAGAAATTATCTGCATGACAAGAAAGAGTATTTATAATAATAAGATTTCTTTTAAACAATGTACCTACGTATATGCTGTCTTACTGATGATAATAATGATGATGAACTCCAGGAGGATGTACCTACGTATAATGGGCAGAGTATATTATTATTGTTACTCTGCTGCTGTGGCTTGTGGTGTGGTACCCATCCATCCAGTAAAGCAAAAAGAAAACCCAGCAGGAGCCCTTTTATCCCAGGACGCGCGTAAAATTTTTATAGGACTTATTTTATGATGAGTTGGTTTGGCCGTATAAATAAAAAAATAAACAAGGAAATTAAACGTACATTCATACAATGTATACAACACGCAGGGAATATAACAGGACATTTATATATTTAAAAACTTATACGCATATACATAGATAACTTAACTATTATGCAAATTCTTTTGCCGCTGTTCTTGTTGTAAATTACAACTTGTAATGCAATTCATTCATCATCGTAATCACGAAATGAATGCAGTGATTATCTCTCATTCCCCCTTTTGCATGAATAATTTTGCAGGGGCAGCAGCAGCATCATCCCAGTAAAATATATTTATTATGTGTGTAATTTTTCCCTTGTAATCTAGCTCACTGCTGTTCATACAAATATATGCAAGAAGAGAACAATTTATAATGATGCATTATCTCTTCTACCTTCTAATATTGTTGATAGTGTATAAAAGTGATGCCAGTGAAAACTCATTCATCTGTTGATAATGCAGCCTACGTGCTGGATGTACTTAATTAACCTTGATCCAAACAAAAAAATCCTAGCCGCAAATAAATTCATAAAAACCAACCAACAAACGTTTCAAACATGTTAATATGAGGATGAGCTATTCAGTTTACAAGATTAGAAATACATTCTACTGTGTGGCTGTGTGTGGATGTATGTACAATTTTATTGGTACAATGTACATTACATGTATTAAGCACATTACATGTGTTGTTACTTTAGCTTTTGTTGAATAAAGATAAATTAAGGCAAAACTCATTATCAGCAGCAATCAGCAAATCAGTAATGTACAAACAAATTATTATGCTTATGAGTAGTAAAAAAAATATATCACATCTGTAATCTGTATATGCACTTCATTGAAAGTTGAACAATCTCTGGTGATGGTGTTAAATTCTTGATAATGCAGTGTGTGGTAGTGAGAGTAAAATGCATTGATTGCAACAATGATACACGTCAGCAAGATTTATTTTAATGTACAAAATGTACCCAGTTTACCCGTGTACTCATAGTAGTAATTCTCATATTATTGTTTTTTCTTCTTCTTCTTCATTTTTCCCTTTTTGTACGGAAGCTGATCATCATGTAAAGTGTACAATAAATAAAATTTAAAGCTACCAACTTAATAATAATAATAATATATTATGTGCATTTAATAATATGTGCGCTATGCATATATGTATGTATACTGTATGATGATGACTTTAATATAAATTAAGAGCTTTTAATTTATTTGGCTCATTTTCAAAAAATTATATTCAAGTCTTGTTTCATTGTTTTGTACTCATAGGCTTATTATTGCTCAATGATTTTACCCATTTTGTTTGTTTTCATTTGGTATATAAATGCTGTAGTAGGCTGTTGGTTTGTTTGTGGTGTGTGTGTGTGTTTACACCATGATGATCCTCTCTCTCTCTCTTTGTTGTCTGTGTGGATTTATTTTGTTCATTCTCGGGATCAAAAAGCTTCTGTTCTTTATAAAATAAGTTAAATAAATTCTATACCGCAAAGTGCAAAACTGGATTTTATACACCACGCAGGCCCGTCTTTATAACTTTTTTTATATTCA
This sequence comes from Zhuqinia jingwanae, assembly GCA_027744095.1. Classification (NCBI taxonomy): domain Eukaryota; kingdom Metazoa; phylum Arthropoda; class Collembola; order Entomobryomorpha; family Paronellidae; genus Zhuqinia; species Zhuqinia jingwanae. The sequence goes on along the minus strand of JAHZNC010005587.1, from coordinate 7,475 downwards.
CACCTCATAAAGCACGTTCAAACCCTCTCAAAAGGTTTTTGATTACACAGTTCGCAGTTATATTTATTTACCGAAACAGGATTAACATATAATATGTACATATATGTACACATGTGTACATATTTATATACTTTGTTGAGGGGATTATCGAACAAATGTATAGAACAAAGCGCTTTTAAACATGTGTACTGCGCATATCATGATCATCATACACACATGCTATTTTATAATTTAAAACATGACCTATAATTATATATGATCAGACCCTATATTTGTGTACTTATAATCACCATTATTACTACTCTTTACTTTTATCAGAGCCAAGCTCTCGTAACATAATCAATGATGATAATTACTCACATTATTATCTTGTAATACCTATAGATAACCCTTGTTAGTCCGTTGTAATTTTTTGGTATTGCTAATTTTTCAAAGAAAAAATACAGAATTAATTATGATATCTGATGATAACTCTCTTGTAAAATATTTTATTTCTTTATGTTAACTTTCTTTCCTCTGATTAAATTGTAATTATCTGATCGGACTGCTGAGTAAGTACAGAAGGCAGATGCAACGAGAAAAAAAACACCAACGCAAATTAGATAAATTTCCAATTTTAACTTTTTTTTTGCATAGAAAACATGATAAATATAAAATTATTCTTCACACCTGTTGAATTACATTATTAATATAGAACGGCTAATTAAAAATCGGATATGAAGCCAACAGCCCACAAAAAAAGCTCAACTCATTGTCAAAAAAACACAACAACTTTACTCAGGATATCAAAGGGAAGAAACTGATATTAGGTATTCTATACGTTGAAAAATAATATCTTTATATTTATAGTTAACATGCGCCCACGTTTTGTATTCAATAAAACCCATCTTCTCTAAATAGATATTTTAGGTGTAATCATTATAATGTGCATTACATGATAATAGGTTCAGCGCTTCTCTCTACTCGTCTCTCTCTGCTGTGTATGTTTGTGTGTGTGTGTGTTGTACATGTGCCGCATTCACTAGGAATAGTTTAGTTTGTTCTTTTGCTAAAGGAGGTGTTGAAGTTCACGGTTGAATGCTTCCTCCGTGCAAATGGCAGATTCTGGAGCGTGATAAAATACAATAGCACGAACCAACAGGCTCACTCCGAACTCATCGAATAATATGTTATTTTTTTGAGCTTATGTATGTATATGCTTTTAAAAACATATTTCGAGCTACAGGCATAAGAATTTTTGTTGTTTTGTATCATTATTGGCAGGAGAGAAGAAGAAGAAAAAAATATTCATCTCTCATATTTTTGCTGGCAAGCACATAATTGAATCGTGATAATGCAGGTTGCGGTTGATTCACCGTTTTCATCTCTTTTTTTTTGCATATAGACATGCATTATTGAAACTTTTTTCTGCAATATGTACAAGTATCATCTTCATCGTGTAAACTCGCACTGCTCTAAAAAATAATTTCTAGTTACATTTTTTTTCTTCAGTTTACCAAAAAATATATTTACAAGCAGCAATCATACTATTTTTGCAGATTAACGCCAGTAGCTGTGACTGTATTACATATCAAGAAAATATTAATGTTACTATTGCTATTGCCACTTGTATAAAAAGTGATTTTTCTTATTTGGTCCTCATACATTGAGAATTAAAAATGATAAGTATTGTGCACGCCTAGTTCCTGTACAAGTACAAATGCATGATTCATGTACGTTTCGTACGTTTTCATACATTGTTAGACGTGCGAGATGGTACGTGCTTTCACTCTGACGCATAACAAATAGCTTATAAGCATGTTATATTACAATAACTACACACACACAATCACACAGACACGCAGACATAACATGCTCAATATTGAATTGGTTATTATCATTCAGCAGAGTTTTGATCGTTGATACATCAAGAAAACACGGCATTTAACACGCGTACAGAATTAAATGTTACGAAAATTAGTATCATCATATCAGAAAAAGTGTAATGTTACACAAGCGTCATCATTTTTAAATCAATTTTTTTAATTGTACTAAAATCAATCAAAGTATTTACATGTTTTTTTCCGATCAAGACTAAAACATAACATGTTATTGCAAAGGAAACTGTAAAGGTTATATAAAAAAATTGATCAATATTTTGTTACAAAAGGAAAGTTTGAATGAAATATTGTGTTGCCCCAGATTTTACGTGTGGAGTTTAACGTCGCCATTTAATTGTTTTGCCTCAACACAAATTTCTGTGAGTAAAGATCCTTATAAACCTTTCATACGAAAGTTCAATTTTGTCGACAATAAAATTAATCGTCACGTTCATTTCGAGCAAATTCTTGTCAATTACAAGGTTTCATGCTCAAAGTTTTGACTGGTTAATTTGCTACTTGCAATATCCCAATCAAACGTCACAAATTTTCAAATGATTTCTAATCCTTTTAGTATTACAAATTGCAATAATCGAAAATATGAAAAAATCAGTCAGTCGTGAAATGATTATTTTTTTGCTACCGTTCTTTTGCAATTTTTTAATTGCATGACATTTTTTTCACAGGTTCACCCACAAACAATATTACGTCATCTTGATAACGGCGTAGCATAGCGCCGACCATAGGCGGCATCATTACAATCACGTTGCACGGAAGAAGTTTGTTACAATAATTGATGGGAAGGTATGATGATCATTTTGATTATCTTTCTGACTGAACGCGCAAACTCATTCTAAAAAACGCTTGCTTATAAAATCTCTTTTATTATCATATTATCATCAATGATACTGTGTTGATGAAGATGATGAAACCACCTTCATTAGTAGTCATATCTTTCATTTTAAGCTCGTTTTAAAAACATTATCAACTGTGACTACTACTGTCAGTGATTAAGTCTACGTCTGTTAAATACAGACTTGTATGTATGTACGGAAAAAGTCTTATTTTGCACGCTGTGTGAGTTCATGTTTAACGCCCAGCAGTTCACTGGCTAAACAAAATACTAAAAAGAAGTAAGAAGAAGACATTATATTTAAAGGAATGTTTTCAGTTCAGAATGGAATCCTACGTTTTTTTATTACATTACATTAAATTAAATGATTTTTTTTTCAAAAGAAAGATGATGATGTTTGTTGATAATCTAGTTCACTTTTCACATTTGCCATGTCATGACATGTTTGGCATGTGCACATAAATATCCCTCTCTTTAAAACTCTTCCTACGTTTATTACTGCCACATTATTACAATCATTACATGCTTGACTTGCTGCCGTTTGCCGTATGCGTACTACACGTACAACATATTTATGTATGAAAAAGAAGTTCACGCTAGGCTCATGTAAGTAGGTAGGTATAGCCATAGCCATTCAATATTCATCTTCATTTGCACAAAATAATGATATTCATATCATACAAGTCGTTTTCAACGAGAGAAAAAAAAGAGACGGAATAAAGAGAGCCATCACATCACACACACATCACACACAAAAAAACATATTTGAGTAGGGTTTAACCCTTTTTGCTGCTTAGTTTTGTGCAATGAATTCAAAATAGTTTGAACGATGATGATGATCATGATTGTGGTTTCATTTCATCCGGTAAAAGGAGCTCTTGACTTTTGCTCATTCGTTTTCCCAGAGTAAAAGCATGACCATTATCATAGCCTCGCCAAAGTAATACCCTGTGCGTTTATCACATAACGAATTACTACCCGTTGTACAGTCGTACTACTACAAACATAATATAATATATTTGTGTGCTTGCTTATATTTATTTATTATTCCAAACCTGATGCTCAAGTAAATATTCAAAGGATGATGTGTGGCTTCATTCGTTCGGCATGTTACAAATTTACAACTGAATTTCAGTGAAATAATATATTATAAGCATGCATATATACATAAAATATATATAGATATAAATATGCACGTATTATTATTGCAGGTGCTTGCGCTTTTATCCCAAAGCCTTAACTTCTTCGTGATATCATCATAATAATGTGTGTGTGTGCGCTGGTGTTCCTGCTTTGTGACTGGATGGTAGAGAGAGAGAGAGAGAGAGAGAAAGAATGGACGTTGAGTTTGAAGTAGCAATTTATTCTAGAGAGAGAGAGAGATAGTCCTGTCATGTATTGCTTTAATATGTCGTTGTCGTCATCATCGTGTGTGGATTGAGGAGTAGTAGAGGTGGATGCATATGTGAATGAGTTAAGAGTTTACAAAGTTTTGATACATAACATTATTCATATCAAAAGTGGGCTGTTTTGGGAATACCAATGAATTTAATGAATGAAATCATCCCTCAACTATATACGTACGTATAAAAAAGTATTACATGTAAAAACAGTGTAATCATCCAATCATGATCATCATCAGCAGTGTGTTTGGGCACATTAATAATTGTGGCTTATAATGCTACAGACACACACAAACACACACACACACACGCTCATTGATGCAATGTCATATCAAAAAGTAAATATCGTGTAATCTGTATGATACGTGCACATCTTGCAATATGTAATACATAGTCTACTGAACCCATCATTGTAGTTTTAGTATGATCATCAAACGATAGAGTATTCATCAACATTCTCTCTCTCTCTCTCTTGGTGTATTAATGGATGTCGATTTTATTTATGACTTGTAAAAATAATGTTGATTGTCTGATACACAGAATAAAAAACAACAACAATTTGAATGAGTGATTCTTCAAGACGAGGTGTATTAATGCATGGTATAATAATGTATTGTAAGACTGATGGTAAATTAATACCTTTTAGTTGTTGACACTCCATTAATGTCAGCATCGATGTAACTGTGGTCTTGAAGGGGATGCATCTTTTATTATGTATTGGCATTTACTGATTTTTAAGTCTGATCATCATAAACCAACTTTACTATATAGCAGCAGCAGCATAAATGTACCTACAAATACAATTTATTCGGTGAGTGAATATTGTTATTATTATAAAGCATGTAGTTGTAAGTACATCCATTATTACTGCTGCTGCTGCTGCTGGTGCAAGAAAAGAATTGTTTTCGTTTGTAGAAATCTCCGACAGTCGACCGATTCCCTTTTGTTTCTTGATGTTTTAAATTGCTACTACTACTTCACTGGGTGGTTGTTTCACTGGCAGTTGTGGCGATGAATATTTGATGAGGACAAGAAAAGCTGAAATAGTATACCATTATGTACTAGATATTGTAGAATATGTAAAATAAAGCATATTTATTAGCTCACAATAACTTATACACTGTTTACCAACACTATGGTGGTGGCTTCACAACAACAGCAACGAAAACAAAAAAATGAATGCTAAACTCTTGTAAGCTTTTATTCTAATTTTCTAGAAACAATTAAATTAAATGAATTTTTACATTAATGAATTCTTAACTAGCTACATATAATAACTAAAGTAGGCACATATATACTTTTTGGTTCTACTCTCCAACTCTTCTGGAATAGGGCTGTTATGCATGCATAATTTTGCGAAACATTACACACACAAAACTACATTATAAACGGTCATCAATGAGTTATATGATGGAAATTCTGGAAATTTGCAATTTAATCTAGAGATCAATAAATTACAGTGAGATGTGTTTGTACGTATGTTTGTGTGTGTGTATACGAGCACATGAGTTTTTAGTTTAATGAATAAATTATACACTTTGACACGTTGGATTGCGCCTTCCTTCATAAACTTGTTATTTATGTGATGATAGAAAGTTCAACGAGAATGTATAAATATGTACAAAGTACAACAGACTGTGTATTCACTCATTCACTCACACAAAAACAAAAATATATATTCACAAACAAAAAAACAATTGGACTTATAGATGACAGGACAGGAGTTATTACATCTTTATTAATGAATTTTTGTATTTCATATGTATGATGTGGGCGTGTGCGATTCGGCATAAGGATTTTTTGTTCCACCTTTTTTTTCTAGAATAATAATATTTTCCTTACTTATTTTTCTGTTTATTTGAATAATGTGCCTTTTCACCCTGAGTAGGTAGGTACTTTACCTTTACATTCTCTGCCCCTTTTGTTTTACAAAAAAATCTTTCCGTTTGTTTGAGAGAGAGAAGGGAAAAAAGTTTAAACGTGATTGGTAAAAATCTTGTCCTATTGCATTTATTACCATCACCTTTCGTAATTAAGGGGATTTCCAATAACACTTAAATATATATACTTAATTTTTTTAGATTTTGTTCAAAACTTTATATTTTTTTGCTTTTTATTCATTTTAAAATTTATCACGTGTGTGATTAATTATGCTTGACTTTATTCACCCCATCACCAACAACCACCGCCGTCATCGGTCAATTTTTTACTATCGATTCTTCTTTGTTTGTAATTAATAATTAAGTTTCATGCCTGAAACGTCACATAAATCTGGTAGATTTCAGAATTATACGGAAAGACGATATTTCATTGAAAAGAGTTATGACGTGGTGTCGTTTTACATAAGTGTCAGATTGAAGCCTCGTCAGTCATGGTAGTGGTGGTGATTATGTAAATTTTCCTATTTATGCATGAAAAATTTGCCAAAGAGAAAAAAAATTGACGAGAAGCAAACAATTATTAAGTAGCAGCCGGACGAGCCTGAAGGGTTTGGAAGGATAGTTTATGCGAATGCTTTGTCTGCCCGTCCGGCCGTATGTCATTATGATGATTTTTTTTAACTAAAAGGAATTTCGGAATTATGTTTTCGGTATTCGAGTAATCTTTGTCATCAGGGCATCTGATATCCTTATGCATGTACTCATGCACTCCTCCCATTCTCCCGAGAGGGGTGAGCATCCCCACTATTAAAAATGCTAATTTAGGACTGAAAATGCTACGCAGGGATATCTTTGCCAGCAAATTACGAATATCACGTCTCATGGAGCACATCTCGAGGTGGGTTTGAAAGTAGATTCCGAGATGGATTTGCAAGCATATCCTGAACTGGGAAAATCCGTTCGGCTACTTATTTATGACGTTCTAGTCATTATTAAACTGGCTGTGTATTTTTGTTGTTGTAAAAGCTTACTCAGCTTGAGCCTAACTAGTGTTGTTGAAGTCTAAGGTAATAATTAATTTCGTCCACCTCTTAACTCATCCAATCCACAGGTTCATCAATGTTATACAATTATGCATGTATACATATCAAAGAAAATTGCTTGAGGGGGTGAAAAAATAGAGATTTTTTTATTATTTCTTGGAAAACCTAAACGAGAGTGTGAGATGGAGAGAGATGTTTCATTACTTTATGCACCCATAAAAAATAACACACAAACGACCATCCCACATCCGATCCGCGTTTCGGAGTACATAATAATACCTATATATATTATGCCATATTTCTACATGGCTGGTAGAACATTTTGGAGCAAACTACTGCTGTTATGTAAGTAGGAGTCAACAAGGGAACGTTTTCTTAAACAAAGAATTTCTGGTTTTTGTTTGCTCAACTTCACATCGATATACCTAATAATACAA
>JAHZNC010005586.1:0-22501 GCA_027744095.1 Zhuqinia jingwanae | reverse complement strand
GATGACTAAATAGGTTTAATGGAATTAGCAGCTTTTCTCAGAGTGGAAAGATTAGTGCATTATATATGTGCACATCATTGTTCAATTTTTTTGCTGGGAAGATTATTTCTGGGACCGTCTTGCATTAAAAAAAATAAAATCACCATCGTGGAAAAATGGTGGCGAATGCTTGATACACGAAAACAGTTAACCCAGTTAACTATAATATGATTTTTTTCCACATAAATTATAAAAAGCAAATAAAGGCAATGGACATTTTGACTTGTGCGGTTTTGATCGCAGTTTAATATTTAATGAAGTTCTTGTATAAAAAGTTGTTATGAACTAATGAAATGATTGTGTGGTTAAATGACCATACAAACATTAAAAAATATCATTACAAATTTGACATGATTCACTTAACCAATAAATTTAATCGGGGAGTGGGGCGATGCCATGGAATATACTACAGTTCTTAGTACTGGAACCACATAAATTCTTAAATATTAAATGACGGCATTTGAAACAGCTGCATATACTAAGTAACCTCATAGATAATAGAGCTTTAAAATTGACCGCCTAGCCTAACCGTTTGTTTTCTACTCAACATTAATGCAATTTATTTCTTTTAATTCTGTGGTTAATAAACAAAATTGCTTGATTTTGTAATTAAAAATCTGAGATAATGCCGAAACCAATACGGAGGAAGGCAACATCTTATTATGCGCAATAAATGATATTACCTAAAGGGGCATTTAATATCATTATGAGAATATATTAATTATACCACAAGATTATTTCCCAAATTATGAAACCTCATTTATGGTAATTTACTTTCGCACAATGAGCTGGGATTTTTCCATTGAGCTCCACAATAATTACTCAATCATTAATTGAAACCTTATCTGGGTATAAACTTTCATTTTTTCACAAACACTATATCCCAATTGTTATATTTGAAATATTTTTTCGTTGCAATTGTCACAATCTTCCAAACAGTGACGACAACAACTAAAATCATGAAACTGTTAGCGAAGCTAGCATTGGTTTTAGTGACCCAATACGCCATTTTACTGGTGGCATGCACTCCAAGCAACCAAGGCAAACGGGACAACCCTTCAACCCGAACTACAGTTGTCAGCGCTTCTCCAAGAAAATTGAATGGTGATTCATTTTCCAATTGGACCACTCAACCAACAGGAAGCTCTGGAACAGTAGGTGTAAACTCGGACCAAATTGATTTAAAAACATGGACAAACACACCAAGCGATCGGATCATCTATCATCCCTCTACTCGTTCTCGTAGGTCTTCTAAGGGTTCTGGAAAAAAGAAGGCTAGGTCCAAAAAGAAGCAAAAGGCACCCGCACTTTGTTCTACCGGAAAGAAGAAAGATGAATTTGAATTTTTTGTTACCGCATTTAAAACCCTTGACAAACTGCAGGGCATGTTAGATAAAACAAACAGTTACGCGATTCAGTATCAAAATTTAGCAAACGTAAAAGGGGATGAGATGTGGAATCTGTTCAATCTAAAGACGGGATTTAAGGCTAAAAATTATTATGATGCAATAGTAAAAGTCAACCATAAATTAATGGAAGCATATACAAGTCAGAACGAGGGTGTAAGGTCCTTGGTGGTGGCTTCAGTTAAAAATATTCCCAAGGTAGTACACCATAGAAAAAAGGATATAGAGAAGGCTGAAACCAAATTGAGCACAATGGCCAGTAAGAACAATAACAAGATTGCTAACAAGGAAAAGTGTCGTGGAAATCATATATACGTTCTAAACAAATGGATAGATGAATGGGCAAAGTGGAATAATAAATATACGGAAATTATAAAGGAAAATCCACCACCTCAGAAGTCAACAGCGCTGTATTTAAAAAACACTGACCCCACTCGTCAAAGATCAAAGCCATTACCACCAAGTCGACCAAGAGGATCATCAATAGGAACATTTAATAACGGAAACACAGCACCCAAAATTGGAGATGAATCACCCAAGCTAAATGGTCTACTACGAGGTCGACTACGAGGGCAAGGAGGATGATAATCATTTTAATTATTATGCGCATTTTGTGGAGTAGATATGCTCTCAATGCTTTTAGATATATTTACCTAAGTATAAAAAATATGATGCTTCTGTTTTCTGAAAAAATATTCATTAACATGTCAAAACTTTTTTTTACTATTTAAAATTATATCTAAATTGTGCAATTTATTCCTTATTTGCTTCCAATAAATTTTTTTGTAGCATTATTCATTTTCTTCAGACCACCACATTCATTTAATTTGAACACAAGTTATTAAAACTGTTTGTATAGCATGTCTTCATTAGCACGATAATGGCTGTGGTGTAACAAATTACTTGCTTGAACCACCTTATAACAAATTACTTGTAAGGTCTCATTGCTTGTTATTGCTGGCTGGAACACGCGATCCAATTACACACGATTCAAGCACCAAAATGTGCATATAAAAATATCATTATCAAATTATCATGTTTGATATCAACATTTTTTTACAAGATTTTTAGTCACTTAAAATACAGAAAAATACATTTACACTTTCTTTGATTTTTTTCAAAAATGTGCACATCAACATTTTTTTACAAGATTTTTAGTCACTTAAAATACAGAAAAATACATTTACACTTTCTTTGATTTTTTTCAAAAATTAACAGTCGACCACAATTGCTAATTGCCATTATTGTAATCTTCTTGCCAAAATATCCACCACAATTCAATCCATAAGAACCCAGGGGTCGTTGAGCTACCCACATTTTTGCAGTGAAAAAACTCCTCACGCTGAATCAGTCCTCTTCGTAATTCTGCCAGGGTTGCGTCATGCTACTTTAATGTTGTCGTGACATGTAGAATTGTCCAGGCCTTCAATTTTGGACATGATGTGTCCCTGCCCTTGGACAAAGAGGTTTTTAATGTCTAGAATGAAAACTAATCTGAATTTATTATATATGTATCTTGTATCAATATGGCGTTACAATTACAATTACAACTCATTATTACTCATCCGTAAAAACTAATGCTTTAGGGTTAGTTATATGTACACGGTATTTTTCTATACCAAAATATAAGTGCCTATTATAACTCATGCTAAAAATAATTTGCAATTGCAAAAACATGTTATTTTTTGGGTTGGGTAGATATTTGTGTTTGATTTACTGCTCACATAAAAACAACAAAGCATTATAAATCATGGCAATATTCTTTCCAAGAATATTTTACTTTTGGGCCGCTTCTTAGTATCCAGCAAGAAAGAACAGGTGCATTTTGTGCATATTGAAAAATGTCAGGAAATCAAATCAGTCACCTTGAACAAGATCAGGCGCTTTTATCATTCTGTAAAATTGATACGTCATAGTCATCATACTTCTCAAAAAACTTGTCACTTGCTGGTTGGCTGAAAAAGTTTTCAGCGCAAAGTTTTGTTAAGGTTATTTTTTGTGCTTATTCTCGTTTCCTAAGATGAAGTTTCTAAGTTTGGACCCAATGACCCATATATAAATTTAATCTAATCAAAGTTGAATACTTTTTAAATTAAAAAAAATATTTTACTTTAAATTTATCTCTGCAGTGTATTTTAATTTGGAAGCCATGAAATTACAATGCCTGTTCTTTTGCTGTGTCGTGAGTGTGTTGCTCATAACCCCAAATCACTCCGCACACGAAACCCAACCCAAAGAAAGAATTGTTGTGGAGGTAGCAATAGTTTGCGACAAACAGTTTAGTTCAGCATTTGTATTTAGCAGGCCAAAAATAATTGCTTATTGGAAAGCTTTCTTTTACGATCTGCATCTGCGCTTCAAAACCCTGCCAAGGACCAGCATCTCATTTAGAATTACATCTGTTACAATAATAAAGGTAAGTTCTTACCTGTATCCAGAGATATTAATTTATGTAAATTTTCTCATTTCATTACTTTAATCCTGTTTCTTTATAAAAAAATCAGGACATTGAAGAACAGCCTTTTATTGAGGCTGCGCTCACAAAGAAAGGGAAAGTTAACATTCGCGATGCACACATGAAATTTTCCCAGTGGATATACAGGAAAATGCGGAGTCTCCCAAAGTTTGACATTGCCATTGCCGCCACCGGAGTTCCTTACACAGGAAAATTCAATGCTTTCTCATTTGTTGGCGGGGCGTGTGACATTCTTCACGAAAATGGTGAAAATGTGGTCCTGAGTACTTTGGCTGTTTCAATGAGGACCGCTATGGCAGTCAAAACAGTCGCTTACGAAATTGCCCACTTGTGAGTGGAAAAAAATTCAGAGAGTATTTTGAGCGGAAATGGATTTTCTTTAAGATGAAGGTTGCGTGCTTGTATTTGTTTTTGTTTTTAAGGCTTGGGGTCATCCACGACAGCAACCCGGAACCCTTACCCAAAGATTACAAATTCGATTTTGATGTGGACACTGGCGTTTGCTTGGTTAATAATCCTAATGATTACATTATGGAGGCAGATACTACGAGTACCCCGTATGTATTTTCCGAGTGTACTCAAAGGGACATTTCAGCCTTTATTAGGGCTCCCCGGACAAAATGTTTACGGAAAATTAACTCAAAATCTGAACCAATTTTTGGCAAATTCAACACCAGCTTTAGTGACACATCAGCTCTGATCTCAATAGTTGAACAGTGCCGAATCCGTGCTAGCAATCCGGGTGCATTCGTAAGACCTGTGAGTGGCATTATGAATCATGGTGACATATATTGGAACATATTTTTTAAATTTAATTTGAAATTCATTTAATTTTTGGTTTGAAATTTATAGGAGGATGAAGCATGTTCAATGACTCGTTGCAGCGAGATAATTCAAGAGGGAAAATTCGCCGGGATGGTGCAAGCTTTTGATTTCAGTCCGTTTGATGGGTCTCCATGCAGAATGGACGGGGTGTGGCTTCAATCACAAATAATTCATAAAATAAATCAGTCTTTCAATTTCACAATGACCAATGAAAAAAAAATTAATATTTTTACATAGATGATGATTTGTTTCTTTCAGCGATGCTTCAGAGGATTGTGTAGGGCCAAAACGGAAACTATTTACCGGAAATACAAATCTAAAGATTACCATAGCCAATAAGAGAAAGTGAAATCGTCAAAAAATATAATTAGTTGATGATTCACTAGTGATGATAATTGTTAAGATGATGCAACTACTATTTCTCAAGTAGAAACACATGTCACATGTCAAGATATGTACATAGGTAAATATATTTACCAAATTATAGCAAACAAAACATATTTTTTTTATAATAAAAGTGAACTAATGAGAAAATCCAGTATCGTAAGTTATACTGATACCATTCTTATAATAACAACAATATCATGATATGTTAACTGTTTTAAGTTTGTTTAACTTAAGATTGAGATTCTGATTGCGAATATGACATTGCTTATCTGCTCATGTAATAATTTCCTAGTAAATAATGGAATGAAAGTTTTACATCCGTATAAAGGCAAATTGTTTTTTTGTCACTGATCTGAAACACATGTATGGAGCACAAAACATTGTAGCATTTTGTATTAAAAATTTGAACAAGTCAGCCATGAACTTTTACCTGGGCATGTTTTGTCGATATTTTTTGTTCTGCTTCTTCTAATGCAGCCATACTACTGGTACGGGTTTTTATTATACAATCATGCGGCAGTTTGCGTGAAGTGATTACGCACCGCTCATTAATGTGCAATTATACTTGCCTGAATGTTTTCCAATAACTACACAAAATTCAGTGAAATTGGGAGCACGTGAAGATAAACACCATGAAACATCCAATCGGTAAGCCGAAATTTTATGACAGTGACTTACTTTCTTCTGCCTATCTGCAAAGCGACAACGTATTAACGTTATATGTATTTACGCTTGCGTTGTGACGTTGTGAAGCTAGGTTTGGCATTTTACAAACAATTTGTTTGTGCGGTTAAGTTTCATAACAGCTTAATGTTGGATTTGTGCCAGTTTTATTGGCAGAAAATTGTTTGTACAAGTGTAAAAAGTCATTTGTCATGGCAATATTATCATTAATTATTAAAACTGTTTGTAAACCTATTACGTCTTGCGGTAATTTTCAAACACATTTTTTTATATCCCCGATTACATAAATTTTCGGAATAACCCTAACACCTTGCATTACTTGTTTGTAACTCATAAATAGGATATCATTTCACTTCAATTAATCTGAGATTTGAGCTTATTTTACCATAGTTTGATGCAAAATTATTGAATCGACCATATTAGTCTGTCGTCCGGCCGTCAAACTGAAAATTGTAAAGCAGTTGAGTTTTTTCCAATCCACGTCTTTCAGATTCGGTGTTGGGCTCTTGTTACACATCAATTGACACGGAGATGGTAAATCGGTATGTCATTGCTGAGCCATTACAAGTAACACTTGAGAAAACATTTGAGGAGTAACACAAGAAACATATTTTTCTGCTTTGACCTCAAATCAGTTACAAACTACAGGGGTTATACACGAGAGAACCCACGTACAAAGTTTGTACTACAAACTATACATTATCAACTAGATATCATCTATCCGAATTTATACCGACACTGCAACACAAACAACATACCCGACAACACTTTACCGCAGGCGGCTCCTTTTTGACAACTTTTCGAGTAGCTTTTTAATGATCCCACTAGCATCGGCTCGTTTGCATATAAAAAGTGCAGAAAATGTCATTTTGCACGTTCACATATATCACATCTGCCAACTATCAACAGTTTCAGTACAGTTGCAATTATTGTATTTTCAAAGATGAAGGTCTCTCTAATTTTGGCATCCGTGATGCTGATGTTGGCTTCTCCGTCTGAGGAACTGTCAACCGGAAAGACAAACAATAATATTACAGGTGTCAAAAATATTATCCCATATTGTTTACGTAAATCATTCACCTTTAAAATAAAGTGTATAAGCTCTGTAGCAAAACTTATGCACAATTGGTATACTTTTTTAAGGTGAAAATTCAATCCAGCTAGTGTTTGTCACAACTGTTGAAGGAAAGGCATTTTTCGCTGATAATACTACCCCACGTGTACGTAATAACTTTGGGGATTTAAACAGCAGCAATTAGTATAAATACATCAAATATTTATTTACTTGTTTTTTATGTTTACAGAACTGGATCCAGGCTTCTGATTATTGTAGATCCATGAACATGCGGTTGGCTTCCATTACCTCAGAAGCACAATTTGCAGCATTAAATAATGCACCATTCACGGATGGGTACAGATGGGGTAAATAACGTATTAATCAACATTATGTTTTTCTATGATTCACAGATATAAGATAGAGAAAGGTTCATAGATTGACATTTGAAACTTTCTGGTAGGTCACTGGACATCCGGAAGAGACACACAGGAAGTCACGCAATTTAGGTGGAACGAGACCAACACGAGACCATCTGACATAAATGTCCCCTTCAAAAAATGGACTAATATTGACTTTCAAACTTGTGTTTTGTTCATGAAATGGACCGGAACTTCTTCCTTTCTAAGCTATAGTCCTTGCTGGCATACAAGTGTAAACACCTTGTGTGAGACATTGCCAGTTTAAATGCAAGAATGATGTTATGCTTGACACTTATTATTATTGTTTAAAATCTAACATAGCATCAAAATGAATAAAAAATGTCTTGCAAAGAGACGCATAGTTCTAAAAGCAACCACTTCACCACTTGATCTCTTGCTTTGACTACTAACATGTCAACAAAAACTTGTTCGGCGATCTTTGTAACACGCCTCCCGGATGTACTATAAAATTATTTGTCAGAGTTTGGATTTTTTGTCGAAGTATATAGCGAAATTCAAAGTAAAACTTGATTATGTCCGATGATGTTCTCTATCAATTGTTTAAAGTATGCCGAACTAATTTTATTAGGGACCGCTTTCAATGACCATTGATGCAGATTTTTATCTGTTCTCCGTATTTACGTATATATTACAGCACTCCAGTGTTTATGAAACAATGCGTACCAAGATAAAAAGAAGTTACATGTGTCAACAGCATACAATATTTTAATTCCTGGGGTTAATTTGGATTTGACTGTTTGGGGATAGCTGTGGTGGTTTGTGGAAGAGAGCTGTATTTGAACCCCTGTATTAGCGTATCCAGGGAAAAGGTGGGTCCATTTTGGCACCCGTCGTCTTGGGAACCTCAATATTTACCATTGCATTTAACTGTACAGCCAATTGAGTAAGTTACAAACGACATTTGTCGACAAAGTGACAAAATTCAACTGAACTCGTCTCGTCCAACTTGTTGTGTTGTGAATTACATCCAACATCAATAAGATGAAGCTACATCATAACAAGTTAAAATGTTTTCAACTCTTGTGTGGTTTAAAAAGCAAATTAGGTATGTCATTTGGATATATAAAATGCTAAAACTGAAAATCTTGAAAACAAAGCATTTATTTATTTAATTTATAAAAAAACACATGCATAATATATATTATTGCACATGGGAGTACTTTTGAAAAACACACTTTCCAATTTTTATGATAACGATAATTTTGAGTTAATAGTCGTCAGGTTGATTGCTATCAAAAACAATATATTTCAATTTTGATGATTGTGTCTGTTTGAATGAAAACAATTCGAAATAATTTAAATACTTTTCAATCACCCATTTTAGATTTTTTTATTTTTTTATTTGCCAAACATGAAAATTAACACATGTGATCATTTAAATTGTTTACAGTTATTTATGCACAAAATGTTCCTTTAAATTAATAGTGACTACAAAAGGGAAGGCATGGACAAAATGGAACAAATTAATTGTGCTCATTTCACACGCACACAAATTTATATTTAGATATACCTATTCACACTTTAATTAATAGCAAAGCATTTGTCAACAAGTCAGTTAGAACCCCAAAATAGATCATTGTGGCTTCCTTGCTAATTGCAAAATGGGGTCCGCAATTAAGTTGCAATGGTTGCTGAGCCCTCCACATTCTCCGTAAATATTCCCTATTCTTTCCCCCTCCTCCACTCCATCGAAATCTTTTCAAATTATCCTGAATCAAACAACGACTTTTATATCTCAGCGATGCAAATGAAGATAAAACAAAAACTGTCAAAGCCAACCCACCAAAGAATGCAGCAGCAAATGTGATTATCAATAATTTTGGAATAATACTAAAACAATTGATATAAATCCAACAGAAAATTGTTAAAAGAATCAAACTATTAGTTGTATAATACAAAGCTATACTAGAGAAACAAGGGGATAACCGTTTACATATGATCATAATACGAGTGTATCCACGGAGGCCCTGGCTACGTTGAAAATTATGATTTGTCACTGCCAGGATAGCGTTGAGATGACCCTCTTCGGCTAAAAGCACATCAAAGATAATAAAAAGTTCAAAAAGCAAATCTCGTACCCCCACAGTTACATCGCCAACAGCAGTGAACAT
Source organism: Zhuqinia jingwanae (assembly GCA_027744095.1). Taxonomy (NCBI): domain Eukaryota; kingdom Metazoa; phylum Arthropoda; class Collembola; order Entomobryomorpha; family Paronellidae; genus Zhuqinia; species Zhuqinia jingwanae. The sequence goes on along the minus strand of JAHZNC010005586.1, from coordinate 13,076 downwards.
CAGCGACAATGTCCAGAGGAGCCATGAGCGGTTTGGGCCAGTAGTGACGTGGAGTCCAAGTGCCTGGAATATCACGTACCACTCATCCACCTCCATGTATCGTAGCAGAAATGGTAACGGAATCCCACAAACCAAACTGCCAATATTCACGTATACCATTAGCAATCCGGGAAAATCATTAAGATTTTGTAGTTTTGTGATCCTTTTCCTCTTGTTCATTTGTGTGTTGGCAGTTATTAAAGCGTTTATTATGCTGGCAACAGTTTTTCGTTCAATGAGGAAACTGAGTCGCACCAAATCGCAAATGGTTAGCCGCCAAATCATTGTCAAGATTATTATTGCGTATTGTAATATGTCCACTGAATTGTATGGGCGGCCTTGTTTCTTGATACTCCAGTGCTTGTGAAACATTGCGTACCAAGATAACAGGAATTGACAAGTGTCGAAAGTGTAAAGGATAACATTTCTCCAAGATAACTTTGGTTTAACCATTTGAGTACAGTTTTGATTTGGACAGAGTTGTATTTGTAGGCCGTAATTTGGCAGACGCCCGTAACCCTTGAAATATATTTCAAGTGCAAGCTTGTACAGTGGGGTTAGACAGGGGAGTGTGGCTGTACTGGGGTTTATCGGTGATTCGGAAATTTCAACACTTGCCATTGTATTTTTTTGTATAAAACTTTCAAGTAGCTCAAAAGAAGAGAACTAATGCTATTTTTTTCTATAAAACTTTCAAGTAGCTCAAAAGAAGTGAACTAATGCCAGCCAAGAGAATAGCAAGGAAACTAAAAGAAATTATTTTTGTATTCGGTAAGTCACTAAAGTTGTGATAAATTATGCATGGTTTTGTAAAAGCACTCTCAGTAAATGGGAAAATGTTCTCCGCCTTTCTATTTTGATTTTTATGTCGCAATTTCAAGGAGTAATGTTTTTTTTCATTTTTTTTTTCATATCGCATGGACGCTTGTAGCTGCTAACATTTAGGTACATCTAACAGACAGTTACTTTTGTCTAAAAGCATTTTAATTTCAATACTTGTACGTACCAAAAACAGGTGCTTTGTATTCAACCACGAAATTTCAATTTGTCAATTTGTTTTCACAAGGCATGTGGTTATGTGGTAGGTGATTTAAAATCTACTTTATTAAGCCAACAAAAGTTTATCGTCGTTGTATAACCAAAAGAGAAAGCACCACACACTATGGGCTTATACACATGTGCAGTATAGGTATGTATAAAAGACTTATACATGTATTGTATAGAAAAGCATAAAATTGTTTTAAATATTAATAAATCTATCAATTCTTGTTCAATTTACAATCCTGTTATAATAGTCAAGTCAAATTTTGAGAATTTGAGAATTTCCTTTTATTATTACAGCTTGAAAAAAAAAAAACTATTTCACAATCACAATCAAGTAAAAAGCAAAATTTACACAGGATGGCAGATAGTTTGTTGCCGTTTTCATGCTATAACATGGACTCAATTTGTAAACATTGTTATTTATGTTTCGCCAATTCCAATTATAGGCAATTTATTTTGTTATTTTGTTTGGATATTTGTATTTACATATATAATATACAGGGTGTTACACAAAATACTGGAAACTTTATTTTTTTAACCAAATTAGTTGATAAAAATTAGAGCAGATAAATTTTTTATATAGTATAAAGTTTTGGCTGTTTGGTCTGGTTAAAGTCTGAATTCAATTTTTTTTTCTCAAAAAATTACAAAGTTGAATTCAGTTCACTAGATTTGAGACGATATGAAGCTGCTCAAGTTGAGCAGCTCAAAACTTTATCAATTTCATGAAACTTAAACTACATATTACAAATTACATATTGTAATTGAGAAAATAAATAGTCAACAAAATTTCATCAACATCATTCTTTGAGAGAATTTTCTCTTTCTTTTGGTATGATGTGTGCTGATAAACTAATTTGGTTCTGTACTTTCTGAGAAACAAAGGTTTAGTTTCTCGAGCATTTTTTTAGACACCCTGTATGGGTATGTACTACCTATACACAAACTTGTACCTGTAAAGCAATTTGAAATATACTAACAAAAATCAAATAAAAATCCTTTAAACTCGGCGAAACCACTGTCATCCAAATCATTGCCAAGATGATGAGGAATCAATGGATTTTCACACGATCTATTTATTATTTATTGATATTTATATGTTATAGTCATCATCTCTCCATAAAGTATACATGTCTTTTTTAAACTTGCGCTCGCCATAATAATGCTTGTCGTACACTCAATTTGCCATGCATCATCTTTTCCATACTATATTTGATTGCAATGATTTTTCATCTTTACCATTACTTAGGTATTTACATTCCATTTCATTGCATGTGTACCATTACCTATCAATTTATATCCATCCTGATTTTTTTAATATGACTCAATCATCACTGGCTGCCGCCGTTAGCATTGCATTTAAAATACCTAAAACTTTTGGTATCCTGGATGACGAATGAACATAACCCTGTTATCCTACAAAACAGATACAATAGTAATAATAAACTATGATTAATCACAACAAAATTTTATTTTATTTCCACAAAATATTTATTTATTTAATAAATCATTTTCATCCAATCAACTGTACTAATATTAAACGTTACAAAAAAAATTTGTCCTTGGAATCTGTATCTATAGTTAACACATTTAAAAAAATAATTTGTTAGTTGTAAATATGCTCACATAAAAAAAATTGGTTTCAGGTCACCTAAAAAATTAGTAAAATTTACCCTCATACCAAAAGAATTTTTCTGTGATTGCGTACTTCCAGTGTTCCAATGCATTCAATAAATCATACAAAATTTATACGCTACATTTAAAAAAATTACACACATGCCTTCTGCACTTTTTTTATGTGTTTAACAAGCTCTCTTATAAATCAACTTCAAAAAACCAATTAAAACTTGTTCAAGGTTGGCATGACGTAGCTCCTTTATTGAGTTTACAATATCCTCATAAGCCCTATCCTGGTATACCCCATACACCTGTGGCAAATTGAGCTGTTCATACAACTTTTTAATGGTTTCCACTTTGCCCTTGTCTGCACTCCCATAATTCCCATTTAGCGTATCGAGTGCATTATTATTATCAACCTGCATCGAAATTTCTTTTGCCTTGACAAACAACCAAGTGCATTTCCCTTCCGGTAACTTGTTCCACGTTTAGCCACAATGCTTTGTTATCATGATCACCTTTGTTGCGCAAGCCGGAAAATACCATGGCAAGTGCAACAGGTAGGAATACAGTGTAATAACCTGTTTTATATGCGACGATGCTTTTGTACAGCTGCATGTTGTAACGGGAAAAGTTTCTGTCTCTACTTGCGCGAATGTCCATGCTTTGTCCCAGTATTGTTTTGTAGGTCACCCCTAAGAATAAATTGAGTAGTTCCGGGTAGCAGTCCAAGTCACCAAAGTACTTTCCCAAAATTTGGTTTGCCAAATGTTCCAAAAGGAAAGCGTCGTTTAAGGCACTGGTCGCGTTGTTTTCCACGCGGTGCCAACATAGTTGGCCACGACGAGTTTCAGCCTTGTCCATAATGTCGTCTGCTACAAGAAAAGAGGCTTGAAGCTAAATATAAAACAAAAAGTTATTCAAAAAAAATTTAATCAATTTAATTTGTAATTTAATTTGGTTTTTATTCTTACAATTTCCGCACACCAACCCAGCACCCTGACCAACTTCATCTGCTCCTCTGTGGCATCCGGTACCAGAGATTGATACACCATCACAACCATTCTGCCCCTCAACTTTTTCCCGTTAGGCACATTGTACTTCATCACCTTTTGTACATATTTTGTAGTTTCATCCAATTCATTTTCCAAGTTTCCATTTGAGTTATTTTGACAATTACCAATGTCCTCCAGGATCCACTCAAATGCATCTTCAAAGAGCCTTAGTTCCGTGGAATCATCTGAAAGGAATTGTTTTGAAGGAACTGTGGAGGCTCTGCTTTCAGCAATCTCCGGGTTAAGTGTGGATTTCGTTGGTGCCATGGTTCTGAAGCGAGTTGTTACTCAAATGAAAATCGTGACTCGACTACTCCAGCGTCAGAGTAATAAATTAATAAATAAGATATGTTTTTTGTATTCCTAAAAAAATGTTCCTAAGGTTTAAACAGTAATCTGATTTACTGTTGAATTATATTTATTTTTAATTAAAATATGCGATGGTTCAAAAAGTTATATGTAAACTGATATTATAATCAAAATAATTTCTTGTATTTTTTTGGGAATGACCAGAAGGCACCTGGAGAAGCTAGCACTACCAAACCAGTCGTGTTAAAATAAAGAGACAACAAAATTATTCACAAAGCTCAATTATGTTCTAGATTATTTTATTGTACTCTTTTTGGGAGCAGCAGCACCTAAAGTAGTAACTATTGTAACGATGTACAAAGCTAAAACTACATAACCGGTCGTAGCAAAATAAAATTGAGTTCTCAAGGTTTAAGTGTGATTTACTGAAAAATTAAATTCTTACATGAAAAAAATACGTAAATAAAATGATATTATTTTTTAAATTAATGCATTAAATGAGACCAGCAAAAAATTGTAATATGGATTGATTTAAAAAAAATACCGCTTGTGTATTAACTTGAACGTAATTATAATTAACATTGAAGATTCTGGATTATCTGGATGTAATCAGATCAAAATCACAATAAAAAAATCCTTTAGCAACTAATTGGCTGTATATGGCGTGATGCATGGGATTTTTTTTTTTTGAATGGCTGGTACAATTCAGGAAAAAAATTAAGCAGCAAAAGCATTAAATTACCATGAGATTATAATCTGCCAATATACCACAAAAAATGGTATGAATTTATTAAAAACCCATAAAAAATAATTGCACATAAATCTATGTATCCAGACATTTACTGTGGGAAAAATATTTCATTCATTTAGGTGCATTATTATTATTATTATTATTAGTAAATGCAAACTAAACCAGATATTGTAGACAGATTGGAAAAACTATTTGAGGAAATCTCATCTGGCGATATAGGATGGACGGGGGAAGACATTGCCATATAACTGAAAAGATGGAAAGATTTGAAAAGGAAAGCCCGCAGAGGAACAGGCGTTATTATGAGACCATGTTTTGATGAGAGTTTAAAGTGGTTATTACCATCAAGATTATTTTGTGATGCACTACTGCACGTTTTAATGTTTTTTTTATTTAATGTAAGTTCTCATCACCATTATTGAGCAAGAAACTAGTTATAATTTTACCTGCACCAATTATTTCCAATTATCGCACCACTTTTTTTTTTAAATTTACATATATATGCCATCGTAACAGAAGATTTTTATGTGGTTTAAAAAAAATATATATTTTTTTTTGTTGTTGTAATAATAGACGCTTGATTGGAAAACCAAAATAATAAGCAAATGTGTAAAAATTGTTGTTAAAATGTATCTAATCAGTTGTTTTTCACTAATCTTGGCTTAATCAAAATCTTTTTTAAACTAACTTGAGTATAATTAAAGTTTTCAACTTTCCCAAAAAAAATTAGAGTTAGAATCCACGATAGAAAAAGAAAAGAAAAAGAAAATGAGATTATTGAGAATGAGTTTCAATCAATTATAAAATAATTAAATCAATTAAACTAATAATTCTGGAGGTAACGTCGGGTCGGCTGTATTGGCCCCAACTTGAATGTAAGGAAGTGATGAAATTTGAAAATCCAAATAATCCTTCAAATGGCCCTGTCGACGCTGGGAAGGAGTATGCCATCACTGCGGCAGCAGCCGGCGGACCTGCCGTCGTGGGGAGAATGATGACATCACAAGTGCAAATTTACAGAGAAAGTGAAAATTTAATTGAGGCTTGCGCTGAATCTGACGTTATGGTTGTTTAGTGATTATGTTTGCTTGTGAACATTTAAAAGGATGGAAAATAAAATGAATGGTTTATCATATCGGCTAACGTCGCAGTCGTAATGCCCATTTTCTTTTTCAAATCTTGTTCTGTGATGATGCAGTTTGTATGACGCGCTTACAAAAATGATTTTACATATTTTAATTGTATTCGTTTTAAAATTTGCACACGACTGAAATAACAGTATTTTGTGGCTTGTTGTTATAAAAGAATGACCCATTTCTCTAGAAAAAAAAACTTGTATTTTATTGGCCAACCTTGAACCTGTAACAAAATCACGTTGATAATGCTACGACAATAATAACATAAACGGCACCAAAAGTGCTTTTATTTCTCTGTCTTGCTTGTGTAAAGTTCCAGTTGTTCGTCAAGCAACGTTGTGTACCGTGTGCCGTGTACCATGATTGTCAATTTCTCTGAAACGAAAAGTAGTACATGCGTAATTGAATTATGGATCTATGATGTGAAAAATGTCACCGAATTTTTTTCAATGTTGGCGGTTGACAAGCAACAAAGCATGAATCTTGATTTCCGTAATAATTTAAACTTCAACTTTTTATATAATAGTTTTAATTGTTTATTTTTATCATTATTATTATACAATTAGAATGCAAATAAAACCAGTTAGTTTTTTTCGGAGAGACCGGATAACCACATGCACACAACCACTAAACTTGTAGAAAAACAAGTATACTGGACAATACACTGAATGTTACGGTCAATGTTGTAGTTGTAAATATAACTTATTATCTATAAACTCGTCATGGCCATCATCCGAATAAAAGGTCCTCCTTCTTCACAGTCTTTATTTTTCTTCAGACGTGGCTCATTTACATCGCGCGGTGATAGTTAAGCTTCATCATGAATTGTCTCACGTTCCCCTCATTTGTTTCAGTCACCCTGATTTTAATATTGTGCTGCTTTAGTGTTGGTTCTCTAGACCCATTTGACATCACCACACAACATATTGGATGGGCACAGGAGCCCCTAAAAATTTCCCGAAGACCAAAATCTCTGTTCAGTAATCTTGGAAATGTGCCTGGTACCCGACAATGCGGTAACGTAGAATAAAATATATTTTGAAAGCAAACAAGAAAACATTCACAAAAGTTGTAATTTTTTTCTCATTATTTAAAAGATGGAACAGGGCAATTCCTTCAATGGCGTATTGAAGGATGCACCTACAATTATTTCGGGGGTCTCTGTACGCTCCCAGCAAACCAATTTTTCCGATTTGAATTTTCATTCATTCCAAGCAAATCGGCTGAAAGTCTTGGACTTCGGGCAATCCTTTTGGATCCTTTTGCTGGTCGTCGGCAACTGATTGCATGTGAAAGATCTAACATTTCAATCGATCCCATCCAGGCCGGAAAAGAGTATGCTGTCACCGGGACTATTGCACCAGCTCTTAAATTACAGGGCAAGGTGCTTACATTACAGTTGCAAGTTTTTGATAAGAGTGACAAGCAAATTGTAGCTTGTGCTGAAGCAGATTATGTAATTGTTTAAAACATTAATTTACATAAACATTTTTTAAAACATATCAACATATCACCATTTACTAAATTTACACAATCCATTTATGTGTTCAAATTAAAGTCACACCGAAAGATTTATGCAAATTTTCCGGCAATTATTTAAAAAAAATGTTGATTGATACTGAATACAAAATATTTCCATTCTGGAAAAGTATTAAAAATATTTATATTCCAGTACATTTAATATTGAATGTATAATCAAGAGGTGGTTATTGGTTGCATATATTTTATTGATTGAATGGAAACTGGGTTTAAAGAAATTCAATGAGCAATGCACCTAGTATCCTATTATAATATTGAATAATGTGCTTTAAAAAAAATCCAGATTTTTATGATGCCGAGAGAAATATCATCATATCGATGGTGCAAGCACTTTCTGAGCAAGGAATCCTACCACCACGCGCATGTCCCTGACAAATCACAATAACGACGAATGTGTTGTTAAATCAATAAAAAAGGTTTACCAGAGATTGTGATTTTATTTTTAATATATGCGTGGATATTATTTATTGTACAGGTAGGAAGGTAGACACGAAATAAATTTTAATTCCCTTATCATACGATAATATTATTCAGTTTGAATTATGTGAAAAAGAAAACCTGTTTTCCTAGGGCCAATCCCAGACAACCACCAGTAAACTAAACTAATGTATTAATCTAATGTAAAGCATAATGTATAGCATGTCACCAGAGATGAGGAATTCCTCATAATACCCCAACATCAGTGCACTATTTTTTAGTTAAGCAGATAATATGCACATCATTGCCCTTTTGCTATAAATGTAATTGACATATTGCCATCATCATCCAAAATCAAAAGGGCGATCTATAATCCACACTTTCCAGCATAACAATCTAGTTCATTGTTTTTAAGTGTGATCGCGTTCATTAAAAAAAATTGTCAGATCAAACCTACTAATCTAGCCTATCACTCTCATTTTTACTTGATGGCCGATGGTCCAAATTAAAACTTGTTTTTTTTTCGCGAGTCTCATGCCACTATAGCAATAGTCATGTGCCAGGATCCGAGTAAAAAAAGGTCCCCGTATCTTTTCGATCACCAAACACCGATTAAACAAAAAAAAATTTGTTGCATAAACTTGGAGGCATTCAGCATGAATTTTCTCAGAGTGCCCTTACTTGTATTTTGGTCAGTGATTTTGGCTAACTGCTGCTATTATGTATGTTAGCGGTGTAGATTTGCAGTAGGGAGTTGTGACCCACCCAAATGTGGCCTTAATTAAGGAAGCAGTACAAATTTCCCGAAGAGTAAAATCCCTGTATAGTAATTTCGGAAATATACCTGGAGTTCGGGAAAATGGTTACCGTACAGCTCCAGATTTACCTTGAGAGTGACAAGAAAATTGATGTTTGTGCGTAATCAAACTATTGGATTGTTTTAAAATAATATTTCTGTCAAAAAATATCCATGCTAATCAAATAACATTAAAATGAAACCAATTGACATTTTCCAAAATTCTTTGGCGTTCCATATAATTTTATTGGATTCGTGAGAGTGACCTATAATAGTATATGTAGTGATCATATTTCCTTGTCGTATTTATTTTTACAATTTACATATACACAACAGGGTAAGATGCAAGTTTATTTGTGGAGCTCATAAAGCTTTTAAAGAAATACAATTTCTTTGCGGGGTCATTCAAATGGCCCCCAACGCAAGGAAAGAAATGACTGATTTCATGTAGCATTACGAAAATACTTTAAGCATACCTTTCACCGTTCTAATACATGGTTAGGGCATTCAGTAACATAATGTTTTAGTATGCTGCTGCACCCAAATCCACGCACCCCGGTAACACCAGATTATTGGTTTTTGCTAAATAACCACAAACTTAAACAAGTTTTTTGCCAGTACCACAGCACGGTGTTTGTATTTATATATGCGTGTGTAAAAGACACAATCCCCCAATGCACTTTCGTTAAGTAGGTATGTAACTGTTGTAATTAGCCAAATAAATAGCCAACCTTTCCATATTTTTCAGAACAGTCAGTTTCCATCTTTCAAGAGGGGGGAATAATCTCATTGCTTTCTGGCCTTGCTAAGCTTCATTAAAATGAATTCTATCAAAAGTTTCACGATATCTCCCGTTGGCGTGGGAAAAAAAGAACATTGCAATTGACATGTTGTTGAGGCTGGCAAGGAGTATGCTGTAACGGGACATGCTTTTTTTGGATCCTGAAGCAGATCGTAAATTACTGATATCCTGGGAAAATCCAACCGTGTCAATTGGTCCCATTGAAGCCGGCAAGGAGTATTCTGCCATTGCAGCTGTAGCACCAGATTCTAAAATCAAAGGGAAAATGCTCACAGCCCAGTTTCAGGTTTATCGTGATGGTGATAATCAACTGGAAACGTGTGCTGAAGTAGATGTGGTCATAGTCTAAACTTACTTCAGATTATTTTTTGGTTATCAAGTTAATTTATTTCCAAACTTAAACAAAACGAATTACAAAATGATATATAGACCAAAACGTTGACAGAAATAAAACACCCATTTAAAATCAAAATGTATCCTCTAACGTCACTAATGTTTCAAAAAATACATACAAGTTTTTTATCGGCTTCACTGGTAAACCGCATCCCCGAGAAATGTCCCCCAAAGAAAACTCATGCCAACCACATTCCACCTGTCTAACCCGACAAAATCTCTGTACTTTATAATCCATTGATATAATATATGAATAGCCCTTTTTCTTAATAAAAGATGCCCTTTTCCTTTTTTTAACTGGCCATGACTCCCATACGCTTATATAATAATGCAATCATGTGGTTATACATATCTACTTGATACTGGTTATTCCTCCTGATACCTAAACTTAACGTTTTTTTTACTTACAACAATTTTTTTTGCATGAAGCGACTTATCATATCAACAATCAACATGCCATCAAATATTTATTGTGTTGTTCAAATGTCAATATCTGCTGACATGAAGACATCAAGTTTAAAAAAATCCCTGTCAATTTTCGGGTTGAGATATTTTTTATAAGAAAAGTGCATTGCCAGCTGTGTAGATAGAAATGGGACTATATATATAGACATTCATTTGCCTATTTTTAGCCGGTTAGTACTTACCAAATCATTACTACATTTCTAATTTTTTTCGGAAGTCAACAACGGGAAAATGAATTGTAATCAGATCAGATATAAATCCAATTTAGGCTCAAATATTATTGCAGGTAAAGATGAGTGTTTTAAATATTCAGTTTAGATACTTGATTGATATTCAGATGTCTAACCACAACATATGTTCATATAGTTGATTTTTCGGTATTATCAAAATCCAAGGCACATAACTAAATTTGCACATTATGCCACGTATTCTGATTTTTTCTGATTGTAGATTTATACACACCTATCATACAAATAAAATCGTGTCGCACCTGGAATATATATTTTGTGTATATTACTTTGCTTACAAAGCAAACTGGTTATAAAAAATATATGTTAATATCTTATTTATCCCAGTCAGATTTATTTTTTTTGTCTGGAGTAAAAAAACTAGTGATGTCTTTACTTTTATCTTGGGTACAAAAATAACCAGTTTAATTTGAGACAATCTCAAAACACAATCTCGGCTAAAGTATTGAGCTGCTAAAAATTATGTACTAATAATAATACATTGTGATTTGTGATGCACATGTGTAAAAGTTTATATGTCCATACCCAAAAAAAAATGTGTGCATGTCTTCAATTTCCAGCAGTCTCATTCTTTCTTTTGTGGTGTCTCAACATGGATTTTCTAAGAATGTCTTATTTGGTGATTTTAGTATTCAGTTGCTATTATGCGAGGGCTCAGGAGGATATACAAAGAGGAGTACCATCCAGTTTTGCCACGTTTGAGGAGCCATTAGAAATTTCCCCCAGGGGTAAACCCTTGTTTAGTTACTTGGGAAATGTGCCTGGTGTCCGACAATGCGGTAAGACGCTTAAATATTCAAATATTTTTATTTTAAAAACTATATAAGCTTCAACTAAATTTAAAAAAATTCTTGCAAAGGCGGAGCCGGACGGTTCCTCCAATGGCGTATAGAAGGATGCGCTATCAATGTGATTGATCCTCTTTTCGTGATGTCTGCGACAGAGCACCATCGAGCGGAATTCGCATTTATTCCTAGTGAATCTTCCGACAGTCTGGGAATGCGCACAGTTGTTAAGGATCCGACACTGGGTGGAAAGCAAGTGATGCAGTTTGAAAGTCCAAACATTTCAACTGTCCCAATCAAGGCTGGGAAGGAGTATGCAGCTTTTTCAAAATTTGCAGCTGCACCAGGCATAACAGGGAAAATCATAACCTTGCAGTTGCAAATGTATCGCGAAAGTGATAATTTAATTGAGGCATGTGCTGAAGCCGATACTTTGTTTCTTTAAATTAAATTAGCAATCACAATTTAACCACCAACCTCTGTATTTTTGGAACAGTAAACAACATTTATTTTTTAATCTGAGTTAATCTGATTTTATAATGTTACAAGTATTTACTTGCGTAATCTTAAAATGTGGCCGCTATATATAAGAAAAAAACATTTGGCATTCTGTCCTGTAATTTACACCAAAGGATAATAATTGCCCGGCAATCAATGCACACCAAGCATCCCGATGGATTTTTGCTAAAGCGGGTTTTATCAGCTACGTAATAAATTGGGATGATAATGATAACTGATAATTGATAAGGTACAAACTCGCCAAAATTCCACGTATCTTGTTAAATTACCATATCAATGTGATCAACCACTATTCAATCCATTTATGTTAAAATTGTATTTTTATAAGTTATAAATAATTGCAATGCTTGATATTTGCACTATAAAGATAATTTAATAGATATATAGATATTCGCATATAATGCTTATATGACATTTGCCAGTAACAGTTTTTTTTGTTAACCAAAAAAATCTGTTTGGTTATTTTGGTCCAGTTAAACAGACCATTATTGTGTGCCAGCATTTATCTGTAAAAACTATTTAGCCTTACACATCATTAGTAAAACCACCAAACCTCTTGGCATTGGCAAAAATCATGTACATTAATAGTTTTTAAAAACTATTACAGTTACAAAAATGCAAGTTATTTTTGTTCTCTTGTTTGCCATAAAGTTAAGCTTAGCGTGTAATGGGAGGTGCACAACGAGAAACTACATGCCAGAAAAGATTCCCCATGAAAAGCACATTTAAAAGTTTGTGGGATGCTAAAACAATACCAAGAATGATAGTTTCGTCATTCCGTGGCTAGTTTTACAATAAAATACAAGTTATCAACCGGGTATACCGTTTTGAAAAATGTTTTAAAAATTTTATATTGGTTTTGTTTCAAATTAAATCGTTTTTTAAATTTCTTTTTAGACATCTTGGTGGTACGTATTATCAGGAGGCACCTATTGCAATCTACATTGTGCAGATCAACCATTGGGGTCAGGATGAGCAAAAAATGAGCACTCTGAAAATCCTATCTGGTTCTAAAGCTATACTATTGATTAGACAGAAAACGATAATAGGGTAAAACATCATTCGAAAAAAAATTTTTTCGTGCATCTTGGTTTAAATTAAATATTCAAACTAATTACCTTTCTATTACAAAGAATTAGCATTGCCATCCAGAAAGGAAAC
>JAHZNC010005585.1:0-24555 GCA_027744095.1 Zhuqinia jingwanae | reverse complement strand
AAAAAATGTTGTCATGATTGAATGAGATATTGATTGGATTGTCTATATATACTCTTCTTCACACACAATCATTAAAGCATATCTAGTTTTAAGAATACATATTTACTTCAAACTTACTACATGCGAAGATAATGATGAAATTTAATTTTCAATAATACCCATAATCGTTTGCATTTGACCGATTTCGACTTATTACGTACATGCGCTTTCTATAACGGCTATAATAGTAGTATTTTTTTGTATTTATGCTTAAAGTCTTTCCCATGAACAACATTATTTTCCAAGAAGAAAGAGTCATTGCTTTTGCTTAATTTATTTTTTTCAGTGAAGCTCAGTTAAATTTTTGTTTTTCAAATCAAAAACCAGTGTCGTGTAAAATGAGTATGGATGTTTTTAATGATATTCGTAATTTGAGCCGGATAACCACATCATTGCCATTTAACCCAGACACGGACCATTTTATGAGTATATATATATAAGTATATGGTGCCATTTTTGAATTTTTTTTTTGTTATTTTCTCTTTCGAATGGTTTTTTTCTTCAGTTGTGTGCGGGTGTACAGATTAAGTGTTTTTGGTAACTTAAAAAATGCTTGTAATTCCATTTTTATTATGATTTCCATTACTCGCCTGCTGCTTTTTACTTACAGCTTTCCCTTGAGATTTCTTACTTTGCCCCTTTGTTCCCCCTCCACCAACTCCACCTGTCCCTCCATTCTTTTTTCCATTCCCTCCCCCACATCCATTCATATTATTAAGCTGCTGAGCTTGCTGACTCAACCATGATATGACACTGGCTGAACTATTTTTTTGAAGACTTTTGAGTATATCAATTGTATCACTAATTGGAACGGATCTGTTTCTCGGGGAAAAGTACACCCTTTTTACAGGCCAGGGAGTTTCCGAAGGAGCCAATCCATTGGCCACTCTCTGCTTCATCAGTCGATCCCGATCCCTTTCCTTTTTCATGAGATGTCCCCTTTCGTGGTAGTAAAACTTGAGATAGCTGGTGAAAGTCTTGCCACACACGGAACAGAGATAGAGGGGAACTCCAGTGTGGGTATTGCGATGATCTCGGAAAGCATCAAACCAGCGGAACGTTTTGTTGCATTCGGTGCACTTGTACGGCTCTTCCCTTGTGTGGACTCGCTCGTGTCTCTTGAGTCTATGAAAAATGAGTAAAGTGGGAAATGAGGTCAAAGCTAACATGTGTGCATTTTATGGCCGAATTAAAAAAAAATAGTGTGGAAGGGCAGATTGTTTCTACCTGGTAGACACAGCGTATTTTTTTCCGCAGTACGAGCACTGGAAGGGTTTATCTCCTTTAAAATGAATTATATGATTTAATTAATTAATTAAAGTCAACTCTAGATTTGTATGTATGTGTGGTATTGCAGTAATTTAGTAGTGTTTACCTGTGTGCAACCTTTCATGGTGCTTGCAACATTGTGCACTATTAAAAAGCCTTCCGCAGTACCTATTTCAAAGTTATTACACAAATAATTATTTATTTATTCATATTTTCCAATTTGTTAAATGTGGAAAATTGGTAAAACTTACTTGCAAGCAAACGGCCGCTCCCCTGTATGTCGTCTCTCATGTATCCCCAGACTACTCTTACTGCAGCAGACAAACCCACAAAATTTACATTTTAATTCTCCCTTTGCCCCAGTCCCATCATCCCCTTCCTCCCCATCTCCATACATATCATCATCCATTTCCTCTTTGGCCTCCAATAAATCATCATCCTCGATCCCATCCAAATCCCCAATGTCTTCTTTCAAGAGGAATGGAGATGACCTATCGTCACACCCTTCAAAATGTAACATTCCCACTCCCACATCAGATGACCCATCAATCCCTCTCACCCCCATTGTTTCCACGATCCCCCCAGAATTTGACCAAATCACGGAGTTAGTTGTGGTTGTTGAAGATGAAGGGGCAATGGTCAGCATGGGGTTGCCATACATTGTTGTGGTAGACGAAGATGAACATGGCATTGATCCCGTGACCATTATGTGAGGTGCCCCTCCATCCTGATAAATTGAGTTCATGGCTTCATTAAAGCTACTTTGCTCGTCAGCCGTGACAGAATGAAGTTTCAGCTCTTCGACCAACCCATCTTCTTCCTCCTTTGGTATTAAAAACGTCATGGTTGTACCGGATACGGTCCCATTTTGCTGATTGCCATTATTAACTCTGTTATCGTAGACAACTGTCGTTTGTGGCTCCAAATCCCTGAGAATATAACCCCCTTCCCCACAACTCCCATTTGTACTGCCATGATGGTGATGGTTATGATGATGATTTACTCCTGAAGAATTGGTTTGATGAAGGTGATGACTGTGATGGCGTTGATGATGCTGACTATTATTTCCATGCATTAGAATATCTTTCAGTTTCCCATGACTTGGGGATCCCCCACCCCCAAATTGAACTTTTCCGCTGGGAGAAAAGCAGTCATCCATTAAAATGGTTGTTGTCCCCAGATTTGTACTAGTTTGCTCGCAATCAGTTCCTTGTCCCATTTGTTCCGTAAAGCCTGCCAATGTAAAGGTCCCCTCACAATCACCAGAATGGTGATGACTTTGATCTTGATTATGAAAGTGATGTTGAGTGTTCACCCCACTTAGTAGTACATGATGAAGTTCATTGTTGTTATCATCGTCATCATCATTCCCTTGTTGTCTTGTCGTCATTAAAATACAAGTGGCATTATCATTCATATCTAGTCCTCCCCCGCCACCGCCACACGTGGTGGTCAATATCGTTGAGCCATTAATTGTTGTACTGGAGGTGGTAATGACACGATCATTTGTTGGAGATGTCAGCGAAGCGTATAATCTCATTGGAATCACGTGATCTGTGGCATTACCCGTTGAGGTTAAAATCAAAGTGGGAAATAAGTTCCCATCTGTATCAGTGTTTGACGAACAAGTTGTAGCAGAAATTCCCACATCACCAAATCCATCTCCAGCAGCAGATTTATCAATAGAAGCAGCCTCCAACAAAGTGGTTGTAGTGGTACTGGCTCTATTCTCATTGCCATTGCCATTGACATGGTTACGTTGGCTAGCTGCTGCTGCTGTTGAAGAAGCTTGTGTGGTGGTGGAAGTAGAAAAGTGGATCAAGTCGCCATGTTCTTGCTCGTGCACACAAAGTATTGATTTTCCTGGAGCGTGTGCTACCTCCAAACCAGGCGAGGAAACTGGGTCAACCAGAGTTAGAGCTGCTGATGTTGGAGCTCCCGTTGTTGTCGTGAATATTACTGTCCTTCCAGCACTGTGATGATCTAGTAGCTCACCTGCTGCTGAACCCCCCATAACATCCTGGGGTTGTGGACTTGCCACTTGATAATCTTGATGACCTCCTGGGGATCCCCCTGACAACGAGAGAAGTGTCCCTTCGTTTATCGTTTGTAGGGAGCTTGTAGACGATGAAGACGGAGAGGACGCAGACAACGACGATGATGACACTGACGAAGGTGGGGAGGGAGTTGACGATATTGGCCATGGGGAGCTCAATAGTAAACTACCTCCCCCGCCACAAGGAGAATTGGCCCCTGTCAATGGGGTGTAGCGTAATGACAGAAGATCTGCCGTTGTGGCGTACATTGTATCCTCAATATCCATGTTTTTCACTATTTGTTTTTAAATTAAAAGATCACTGTTTATATTGACATGTCACTGGAATGAAGACAACTTTTCGTTTTTACACCAAAAACTTTTACAGCGCACACTTTCAATCCAATTCAGGCACACACATGCTTACAATAGTCCATTCTTGTCACTCTCTGTTTTTTTTACATTATTCAAGTTCAACTACGCACTTTCCAGCTAAATATAAACTGTAAATGTAATATTATTCCTTCTCCTTGTTTATTCTCCAGCTCTTTTACTCTTTACGTCCAAACACGCACTGCCACTGTTTACTTCTGTCCCCTCAATTTTTCCAACCAAGCCATGCTTGTCTCTTTCTTTTTCTTACTTTCTCTCTACGCACTATACCTACGCACTATTTACTACGCACTCGGCTTTCACAAATACACGTAATACAAAATCACCCAAACTTACACATACACACACTTTTTCATTCCACCGCCACCGCTGGCATACCAGCCAAGGCACAAGTTGATCTGCATTGCTCTCTCCCTTTTTCTTTCTCTGTCTATCTTGTGTGCTGTATCCAAGGAAGGAAGTAAAGTAGGACTCCTCTTCATCATCATCATCATCATCATCATCATCCTCTCTACAGCCTCCTCCTGGAAACCAGCTCCAACCAAGCCAGCAACCTATCCAATCCGCACTCTTTCTTTTACACACAGTTTGGCCCACTTCTCACACAGTCCTACTTACAAGATACAGCATCCATCCATCCCAGAGAGAAAAAAAAACTTTCGCTCTCAGCTTTTTCTTTCTGGATGCGTATCTAGGTCTCCAGTCGTTTTACCTACTTTTCTCCCTAGACTACTAGTTTTAAAACAGGCCACATACAATTTATTGATATATCTTCATTCGCAGCATATTCGTTATGCGTAACGCGTGTAAGAATATACAGTGTTATACGTTAATACTATATAAAATTTCAAAAGAAAAATTGAAAAGGAAGACAAAGATAACTTCACTCACATCACAAACCCTTTGCCTACATAAACAGTACAAGTATATTATATGTAGTGCCCTTATTTCACCTCCCTTCCTCCGGCAAAAAATAATCCTTTCTTATGGTACACGGGAAAGAAAAGCAACACGTTACTACTACTGGTGGACTACTAACCAGTGAAAAAGTATGTATATGTAAGTATGTATCTATGTAAGTATGTATTACATAAAATATTACTGCTTTTTTCCCTTTCCCCCACTGCCCTCCTTTTTAGCCTTAAAAAACTTGTGTGGAAAAGGAAAAGTGTGCCAAGCTCACCAAATGAAACAGAAAACAGACAGAAACACGTACGAACTTACAACTACAGCACACACATTCAGTCAAACAACAAAACCGAAGAAAGGCGAAAATGCGTGAGCCGTACGTACGGGCGAGCTAAAGTTGAGTTAAGCCAAATAGTTTTTCTTTGAAAGCTAAAAACCAACCAAAAGCAAACCGAGTTTATTCCTCAAGCCTTTCCAACAACCATCAAACCCAAAACGATATAACTACTAATACTGCTACGCATTCCATGCGTGTGTTATGTGTGTGTGTGTGCATAAGACCAAAAATGAAAAATAAATAGAAAGAGAATATAATATTAGAAATGGAATATATGATGGTGGAATTAATGCTGTAACCGTAAGCTAAATCGCATACGCTTTTGGGTAGCATTAGCAGTGTAGTTGGAGTAGCATCAAAACAGGAATATCAAATTTGGCTTTGGCTTTGGCCTAGAATCAAGGATAATACATCGCAGCAGTCACAAAATATAGCCCAGCATAATCAACAGAACAGAGTTAGATCATCATTACAAAAGCTAGGACACACACGACACAGGCACAGACACATTTTTAGCAGCAGTGTGGCAGCATTGCATGCACTTGACTTGCTTTCTGGGATAGATATTGTAGTATTGTGCGTTCAAATTAGGTATACCTATAGTTTAGTCAAGCCTTCTTATAGTTCGTAAGTAAACATTTTTTCTACAAGTCAACATGCATATCACATTTCTCGGTGAAAATACTGAAATGTTGATATAAAGACATTTCTCAGAGACTAAAATCAACTTTTTTCGGCTTAGAAGCACACACACAAACACATACACGTGGAAAGTAGGCTAACGCGTAAAGTAAAAAATGATGATGCTCATTTGAAAATGAAAGTGTCTCTGTGCGTTTTGGGGTGCTGCCTTTCATTTTTCATTATTTTTGGCTTGATGATAATGGTGACGATGATGATGATGGAGATGAAAAAGGATCAGCAGAGCAGAAATATGTAGAGAGAGATGGGATGAGATACAAAATAATGGAGGATATATGTTTATGCAAGCATATTATGGAACCCAAATGAAACGGATAATATTGTAGTAGAGTTAAATTGTATTACCTGTGTGTATGGTGATCTATGTAAATGGTAGGAGATTGTTGTTGCGTGGTATGAAAAATTGTGGTCCCTAACTCGCACGGTTCTAGGTTTTAAGAAATGCATCTCACATGATTCATCGTCATCATGATTTTTTATAGCTTTTACTTACTAAATTGTTTTAGCCGGATGCATGTTTTATTATTCTTAATTCATTTCTACACTTTAATATTTTGCTTGATCATTATCTTTTGCATGTTGTTCTGTTGTATTACGTAGCGACTTTGGAATGCTCTATGAAAATGTAATGAAAATGGAATTAGACAAAATGGTGATGCTAATGATTGTCTACAGTTACTGTCTACTGTTCTGGGTATTACGATGAAGGTGCACGTTCTTTAAATACACAAACAAATCTTCTTTACATGACTATTATGAAATACACGGCAAGTTATTTCGCGACCTCCTTTCAATAATACTCATTCTTATTATATAACATAATGAAAAATAGGTGAGCGTGATATTTTTATTTGTATTATGATTCCCCCCAGAAGTCGGTATAATTTGGAAAAAACACCGAAATTAATTTAGCTCAGTAATATAATCTCTGCTGTGCTGAATGCAATGCATGTGCCAAACTGTGTTTCCATATTACATAATTATCACACTTCTGCAAGAGCAAGAGGGGAAACATGCCACGTTCAGGTTGCACGTATTTGAGTGTGCGTGTGTATGCGTGGGTACACAAATGATGAACAAAAACATATTTTTTTCAGTTTCTTTCCACTGATATTAATTTGGTTGTTTTCGCAAAGAAAGAATCGAATGTCAAGAAATAAATAGTTTTCCAAGGACAAGAATAAATATAACATACCATTTATTTTTATTTTGTTGTGAATATGTAACGCGATGTTTTTTAATCATCATCAGCTCTGTGTCTGTGTTGACGAATGTTTCTTTTTAGTACGCCATCTCCTTCTCGCTGACTATATTCGCCATTATTACCACTTTTGTCATTCCAACATATGTATACAGTAATAATATGAATGCACTTAATGTAGCAACTTATTATCTACTCTTCCCTAATGTTTATTTATGACTATGATGGTTTTATTTTACATGTCCATCCATTAGGACCTTTCATTCCACTTTTTACACATAAGAGGTCTGGGTCTCTCTCTCTTCTGGCTTCATTTCCTTTTCTCTTTCAAGAGATTTGACGCTGACTCATTTTCTTTTTTTCTCTCTCCTTCTCTGTACGCATAAAACAAACGCACAAAATAGCTCTAAAGCACGAGTAGAATGCTTATAAGACCCAAAGGCAATAATAAAATAAGTCTTTTTTTCACCAGAGAACCAGAAAGAGCATCCCAGCAGCAGCAACCAGGCCATGGCCAGGGTTACCAAACACAATATATAGCCAGGCATGAAATATAAGACGAGTGTGTGTGTGCGTTGGAATTGAAATTACCATTTTCTCTTCTGCCTGGCCTTTTCCTACTACCACGCGAGAGGATGAAGGTTAAAAAAAGAGTCAAATTATAGGCGGACGGTATACTTATACTTTATATGAAAACTCACACACAAACACACGCACATTCCCAGTCAAAGTGCGTAGATGAGATAAAGATTATATTCATATTCCTTGTGAAAATGAATGAATGTACAATTTTGAGAAAATGGGGCACACACGCTTTTCTGGATCCTGCTGACCTACTTTTCTCCCTCGCTTGCACATGGGTACAAGGCGTTTCGTACAAACAGCCATAGGCTGTATCAGATCAGCACTCGAAAAAAAGTAAAATATGTAGGGAAAACGCGTGTGTGTGTTACCATTATTGTGTATTTTAGGAGGAGGTTGATGATGGAAAGAAAGAGAAAATGGCAGGCTGGCTTGGATTGTTTTCTAGGTGACATTGAGAAGGGCAACGGAAGAAGTAAGAATTTTCTTGGAAAAGGTTGAAGAGTTGCTATGAGTTGATGGAGTATGATATACAGAAATGTAGCGGAACATTGGAAACGTGGAGTGCGTAGAAAAAGTGCGTGTTTAGAGAAAACGACAAAAAAGATACAATTAGTATATGTTTAGTTTTTCGTTTCCACCTACCGTTAAACAATGACTGACCCTAGCTGCAAACAAATTTATATCTGCATTTTTTATGACATTAGTTAGTATAAAATATTTGGCATTTTTGGCAGGGCCAAAGGTAAAAGAGAAACCTGATTTTTGGGAATATATGCATCGAAATATTGTGTATTCGTAGAAATCATTAAGATAATTATTATATAGTTTATCTGTAAAAAATATGAGTAAGAATGTTCATGAAATGCAAGTTCAATATTACTGTGTGGGGAACTTGACCAGAGGAATTGTTTTTGGAAAAAGGAAAAAAATGACGACGTGCGTGTAGATGTGAACTTGGTGCGTAACATATTGGAATTTATTGACTTTTGTACATAAATTCTTTTACATATTACAAAAAGAAATACGAGAACGTTAAACATGTATTTGGTTGCTAATACGCGCATATTTATTTCTAAAGAAAGATTATTTTTGAGTAGATAAAATGACTATCTAATTAATCTAATATATGATTGGTACACAAACAAATTTATGTATGTACTCAAAGGCAACATTATTTCTCAAATTCTAACTGATTCGATACATTACAATTAGAATAAATATTAATAATAATCACAGCACAAGTAGACACGGAAATATTGAATATTTAATGGAATATTGAAGTACGTGTTAGAGAAAATCACACACCGGATACGTTTAGTACATGTTTAATTTCCACTTTACCGTTAAACAATGAGCCACCACAACTGCAAATAAATTTATGTTTACATATTTTTATGATATTGATATTAGTTTATAAAATATTTAAAATACAAAAAAATAGGTGGTTGTGTTTGTAAATGTGTCTTTTGAGTGATTATCGAAATGAACATTTCACCAGCAAAAATCAAGGTGATGGCAATATTTATAGGCAATTAATTAAGCTCAGTGATTAGTAACTTTTTATTTGAATTCGCTTCGGAATCAGCGACATCTCCAGCAGCTGCCTTATCATCAGGAGATTCTGAGGGTGTGCCTTCTTTTTTTGACGAAGAAGAACTAGCAGCATCATCTCTTTTATGGAGAACTGGTAGTCCCTTAAGTGGCCCTTTTATAACTGAGTAACTTTCATCGTCTTCCGAAGATGTATCTGAATCTGACTGTGCTATCAACGCCAAGTTCATTTCCACATAAGTTTTCGTTTCCACAGTCGATCCAGCCTTTGATGAGGTAGGTATGGGTTTTTTGCAAGAACCACTTGGTCCTGGTACGGCACCATCCATTTCATCTCGATCGGAATCTGATTCCAGGGAAAGCTTTGAGGGATCAGGAAGACGCAGCAGTTCCTCATTTGCATTTTTCATTTCTGGTAAAAATGACTTCACACGATCCAATAAGGAAGAGCGCATTTTGAAAGTTTTCCGGAAATCTTGTTTTGGAGGAAGTTGAGGAACACGAAATGGAGGCTTCTTGGCACGACTTTTATTGCTTTTTGGTTTACCCTTCACATCTTCCTCTACATAATAATTCAAATTATTATTTGATTTGAGAAATTCCGATTACAATAAACACAATATAAACGGAGTAAAAAGTTTATACTTTATTTACCTATTTGAACATCCATAGAGTCGTCTTTTTTGGAAGAGGGTGAAGTTAACCCCATTAATTTCTCGACAAGTACTTGCTTTTGAATATATTGCAGCTCTGTAGAGGGTACTTCCAATTTTTCCGGAATGGCAGGAGATTCCGAACCAGCTTCGTCAGCAACAATGGGGGAACTTCTAATTCTCTTGCTACTATTGGCATCTTCAGCTTCGTTGTCATTTTGAGGTGATTCATCTGGCCTCCAAGTAACATTATTACTTTTCACCCTTTCTGGACTACATTTCTCAGGACTTGACGATGTCCGTTTCTTTAAATTTTTGTCTTCCAAACTAGATTTTTCCTCCTGAATAGAGACTTGACTAATCTCCATTTCAGTGATCACTTCATTACTTTCCAGCATTGTAATGAACTTTAATTGTACATTAATCACGTGATAACACTGCTTTATTAACTTTAATTTTTTAATATAATTCAAGCGGCAAGTAATGTGTATATTGCAAATTGCAAAATGTGAATTGTAGTAACTCAAGAAGAGTATTGTGGCAGATCTTATCCCGCTGATTTTTTACAATTACTTTGTTACATTTTTCGTCAAAGGACCTACTTTTTGTGGACTCATTTGATTAGTAGTACACTCTTATAAGTATGGTTACTATTGTTCTAAAAAGATTTTAAAATTAGCATTTTTTACGATTTTATAAACACTTGATTTGATAGTACATGTGCATTTTATTATTCTTACGTAGAATGCAATAATATGCATAAAATGTGTATATCTGCTCTGCTCCTTCATCCTTGTGTTTGGTTCTTTTGTTCATGCTTTCGATAGCGCTGCAACATTTCAACATTTTGGGGTGATGCCATATTAATGGTTTGTGGGGCTTCTTTGTTCCAGATTCTAAATTATGATTATGTTTTTCAGTTCTACTACAAGGTAAAATTTGTAGTTTTGGTGAACAACAAATTTAATGTTTGAAATTTATATCAAAGTGTAAATTATATGAGTAAAAGCACAATGTGTTGTCAAAGTCGTTATTTAAATTCATTTCATGTCAATATTTGTGGATAAGTATCCCTAACTGATTTAAATGGTAAATATGATGATATATAGCAATATGAATGATGATCAATATGGTTACCTTGCCAAAATCATTACTGGAAGAAGAAATAATGAATTTTATTAAGTTTCAGACATTTACTTGGTATCAATGGTATCATTATTATAAACTTCGTCAAAGTAGGAACTATTAGCTATAATGCAAGCAGTTTTAGTTTTTAACTTACGGCTTATGTAAATTTTACAAATTTGATTGAGAGAATTACTGGTTGTATCAATATGTCAGTCACTGATATGAATACTACTACGTAGCGTATGTTATGACCGAAACTGCATTGCATTACAACACATAAATATCTTAATGCCTTTGACTTTGTTTATCTTTACATTTACATCATCTGATTTAATATTTTAAAGTATGATGTAGATATATGTAGTAATGAATAGATTCATGTATCAATGAGTTTTAAACTTATAACATAATATTTGGATGCGCGTATGTTTCATTAATCATCACTAATTCCTTTAGGTTTTTTGTAGTTACTGGTTCCAAAAGGTTTTAATTGAGTCAGTCGTATTCTGATCCAATACTAATTGAAAATGTGTCACCGTCGATGAAAGTTTGATGATACCACGTGTTTGTTTCTAGAAATACTGCAGAAAAAAATTAAAATAAGGTATTGATAATTGACATCTGATCTGATAATGTTTACTATACATAAGTAGTATGTTTTATACATTTATTTTATATATTCTGCTTTTGCATGTTCTATGATATTCATTAACTTACAGAGATCACCGGGGTTAATGGTAAAAGAAATAGATTCTGGACAAACGGCTTCACATTCTGGAGGTGGATGAAGGAGCCATCTTAAAGAGTACGAGAAAATTCAATTTAAATACATTATTACAAAAAATTTATACAGTTTTTAAGCGAGATTTTTGTCATAATTGTACCTTTTCGTTCCTGAAAGCTGAGCTTGCCATGAGGGACGCTTGACGTAGTCAACCTTCATAAATCAAAAATAACGTTGCAACTTAAAACTCATCATAAAATTCACCACAAAATGAGTTATCATTTAATCATAATATGACATACATGCATTGAAGCTCCCAAGCCAGGAGAACCAATAAATATCCAATCAATTGCAGATGAGCTGGAATCATCGGGAAGAAAATTTGGCCTGGGAAATAATTTTCGAAGTTTAGCTGCCACACCAGGATGACAATTACTCCTGCAAATAATATATAAAGAAAACATTCTTAACACAGGATGTAAAAACAAAATATTAATGGTTTAATCTCAGTTGTAATTTTAGTTATTCCTTACCATCCGATATACCAGGGCTCATCCCAATCTGAATTCTCCCCAATCTTATCAAACGCTTCCCTCAGTGTACCAAACGGACTTCTAAACGGCAAGAATTGACATTCCTCCGAAACCGCATCAACTCCGCCAGGCTCTGACTGAAAAATCTCCTTCAACTTTTTAAAGTCAAATTCCTCTGGCATCCCTCCACTTTTCCCTCCACCTCGTATAATCACCGGTTTTGAAAGATATGCTACTTCTCCAAACAACGTTTTGTTTGGAATCTCATGCATTTCGATCACAGTTCCCCATTTATCATCCCTATCGCTAGATTCCTTGCAAAATCTACAATCCGCAATTGGCCTGGTCATTTCCATAATAATAGGATGGGCAGGAACTAAGCATCTTCTTTCCATTAGAGTCGGGAAAAACTTTAATGGGTTGACATCCAACATGTGGCAAATTCCAAAATGGCCAATTACCGTGATAACCCCCAAAACCGTCAAATATTGCGTTATTTTTAGTAACCTCCAAAAATTCATGATGGACCTTCGTCTCAGCCAGGATAACCCTTCAGATATTGACCACTGCTTAGCACCTGTTTCGCAATCAACAGGTAATAATAATGCCTCCATTTCTTGGTCTTTGAACAGAACATCTTCTCTGACTACTTGCCTATTAACAATTCTAAAATAATATCTACCACTGTTATTTCTCCCATTCCCTGATCTTGATCTAAATCTACATCCTCGACTTTCAAAGAAAGACTTGACAGCTTTTCGGTCATGGAGAAAATTTTCTATTTCTTGAATCGGGACACCTTCATTCTTTTGCTGGACAACGTGTTGAAAAAGAAGTTGATGAAGGAACGAGAAATCACTGCTGGAATACCCAAGACGTTGCTGTTGAGCTTGTTCAAGCTGTTGTTGTCGTTGATGATCTTCATCTGGAATATTTTCCAGGGTTGATGGCAGATTCCAGGTCATGATAATGAATAATGATTGATTGTCAGTTAATTAATGTTTATCAAATCAAGAAGTGTCATCGTAAAAAAAAAACTTTTCGGTTTACAATGAAGCTGGGAAAGATATGATATAAAATATATGTACCACGAACACTTGCCTTACTTGAAACTCTCGAAATAGGATTGCGAAAGAATAAACGCAACAAGAAGAAGGAAGGAAAGACTCATCAAAACAAACACAGGAAGTAAAACACGAAAACAAAAGCAGGTGACTCTCGTGGGGAATCGTGGAAGCACCCGCATGTATCCACGCACATGAACAGATAGAGATGCACAGAAGCACATATAGATCAGCAGACAAAGACAATCTGCTTAAATATATGACAAGATGCGTTTTTTTCATGCATCTTTTTATCCCGTGAGTATTTTGTATCTGAGCTGAGAGAGTAGTAGTAGTGAATGTAGGCTGAAAGTTAGTAGCCTACTTAAAGTAGGTACCTTCAATGCTTATTCAATGTTTAACTGATTGTTTTTCATGAAAAAAGAACCCTTGTTGACACGAGAGTTGTACCCTTGCATTACGGTCTTTGAAAATTAATGTCATTACATAATAAACGATAACCGATAAGCAAATTGCATTTTATTTCATTAAATTGGTTGTAGAAAGTAAATTAGTAATTAGTAAAGGTATCCAGGTTTGTACATAACACCAGGTTCCATAATATCTCTAGACTGGCAATCAGGGAAATATTTGGGCAGTTGTATCATGATAAGATAGCCAAAAGTAAATGAGCCAAGTATGATAAGAAATAGGACAAAGATAACTTTTCGCATTGCGGCACCCTTTGAAAATTGTTGGAAACATATTACATGCATAAATATTTTTCGTGGAGTTTCAAGATTATAAGTAACTCTATTTTACATACTGGTTCCTCTTTTCTCTGCTCAAAATTAGCCTCGTCAGCCGTTTCCTCTGAATCCGGATCTATAATAGTCCCCTCCTCAATAGTTTCAAAATCAAAGTCATCTAGATTTTTTCGTCGTCTTCTAGATGCTTCCGCTTGTATAGTTAGCGCCTTACTGGGGTGTTTAATTCGAGGCTGGTCGTGATTTTTATCATGATCTATTATGAATATTTGATAAACGCGAGATATTTTGCGTCCACGAACAAAATCGGAATAGCAGATTAGATACTGAAAGCAACAGAAATTTCAATTTATCTCTAGTTCAGTCAACTTTTAATAATACCTATCCGTATTTAATTTGTAATTCGAAAATGACTTACCGACATAAACAAATGAAGAATCAAATAAAGAGCTAAATACAAGCTATAGGAAATTATGGTATCGCAAGGAAAACCATCTTTTAGATTTCGTGATGTGAAAATGCATGCGTCTTCACAATCAATTAAATATACAAATAATATTTACGTGTTTTATGGTAATTTAGTTTCAGGATGTTACGTGTTTTAAAAAGTGTTAATTTCCGACTTACAACTACAAAGCGTAGTAACGTGACCCACCATCCCGTGATAAAATTTGAGGCTAAACTTTTGTCTGTGATCATTCATTATCATAATAGCCAAGCCCACTTGTACAAAAATGAGTGCACAAATGCAAATTCCCAGCATAGAATGCGCATTAGACCGTCCGTCATCTTTCGCTCTTTCGTACTCGTTAAATGTCACAACGACAATAGTGCAGATTATCGTGGAGATGGTGGCAATAATTACAAGGATCAAGTGAAGCTTTTGAATTAAAAATAGATTACAATTGAAAAAAATATCTAAAATGTTGCCATTGTGCTTACTTGATATAAGGATTATAGATCTTGATCAATGAGCAATGGCTTGATCAATAGAGTTTATATTTAAATGTTTACTTACTCCAAACCAGAAACTAAAATTTCTAATACTCCTGGTGACAAACGTAGCCTTCAAATATCTACTTGCAAACGTAGCGACTGGAACAATGAACATCCATACTACAATCATTAGGGTTCCATGTATCCGTACAATTAAGTACTGGAAAGGAGATTTTCCAACGTACTTGTTAGTGATTTCTGATTGCCTTACAGCCAAATTGCTTCTATAAGCAGCTCAGACAGAATTACATACACGTACAGTTTCAAATAATATACTTGTGCGAAAGGCTGGAAAATTCAATCGAAATAGATATAACCTTACAGCTCATGTTTTTCAATATTCCCAAATATGCCATTCGATGTAGTATGTCCCGTGGCTGTCAGTATGTAGTGGGCGTTATTCAAGTCAAAAGTTATACCCTTAACATTGGTCTTTATAGGTCTCTTCCATGAACAAAATATTGATTCTTCGCCAACACGCTCTGCAATAAAATCTTTCATTGATTCACAGCTTCTCTGTGAAAAATAGAATTTAATATTAAATAATTGTTTATAATTATTAGCCCATTTGCAAGTTTGTGTAACTAAAAAAGATGATGCAGCAAAATAACGTTTTCGCTTACTAGTCTTATGTTTCCTGATACACCATTTTCCCTGTAGTTCCATGACGTGTACCCGTAAACTAAACCATTGGGTTCCCGATTACATTCCGTCACGGAATCATCTCCCTAAAGTTAGTTTTTTTTACATCAATAATTAAATCTTACTATCCCAATCCCTAAATGCACTTTAATTTTACTCATCACTATATTTATGTACCATTTTAGCATCCAAACTCACTCCAACTGCAGCATAAGTCACCATATGAGCCAACACCCCAAAAACAATGTAATCCCCCTCCTTTCCCCAACTAGCAACAAAGTCACAGTTTTTCTCCTCCAAACATTTTTTATCAGGTATTCCAATACATTGCCTATCATGTTTACACCCAAAGTAAATACGGCCAATTTCATATTTTACATCGTTAGGCTTCTTTGTTCTCAATTTATCATCACATTCTTCATCATCATGGTCAACTGCAAAAAAAAATCCAAATTTTTATTTCCCATTCTGTTCTTTTCTCTCAAAAAATCACACATTTTCTCACATGATTTTTGCATGATAGGTTGCTCCTCTTCAACCGTATCAAGCATTATCACCGGAACGTTTCTCCCCAATCCAGTAGACTTCTTCTTTTTTGTATCTTCTTTCCGTTCTAATTGGGTCAGACCTTCGCCGTCCAAGCCATAATTTTTCAAATTGTACAAAAGAATTTTATGTTGCCAAATCGGGTTACTAACAGGCGGTATCCTTCTTCTTGGCCTTTCTCCTAAATCGTCATTCAAAAACTTTACATTGCTCCAATTTGCAGGCTTATCCATTAGCAATGGAGTTTGTACCAACGTTTCAGTTTGAAATGCATATTCTGCGTCATGGCAGTTAACAGGGATCGTAATCTCAGGAGCATCATGAGTATCCTTATGGGGAACACCGTCCAATTGCTCCACTCTGTGCAAATAACATTTACCCATGGAGTCTACCAACAAAGTGGTTATAAATATTCTATCCGATTTTTGCCGGTTCTTTATAAACTCAGCTTCTTCTTTGGTGAATCCAATGTTTACGTAAAAGGCTTCAACCGAAACATTTATAAAAGAGAACATGCCCACCGTTGGTGGAAAATTGTAGTTTAGTTCTTCTGTTATAGGACATTCAATCACTTTAATATTATTAACCCCAGGTTTTTTGTACAGCTGGCTCATTGTCCCGAGGCCTTCAAAATATTGGGGATGCTCTGTGTCTTCACACGGTATTTGTTCTGCAATGTGACCAATTACACGATTTCTGGTGTCGGTCAATTGGATCATGGCATAAATGATTTTTAATGTGTTGTTTGCATATGAAGCAGAAACTGTGGGAAGGATGTCAATGTGAATCCATTGGTCCACATTAAGGGTCAGTTTGGAGACATCCAGCATTATAAAGTTTGCAATGTCTTTAGAGTCGGTGTTGAATCCGCAGTAAAATTGGTCGTAGAAGAAAGGCTTGTGACAAAGATATATTTCTTTTGGAGATGGCTTTGGGAGAGGAGCT
This sequence comes from Zhuqinia jingwanae, assembly GCA_027744095.1. Classification (NCBI taxonomy): domain Eukaryota; kingdom Metazoa; phylum Arthropoda; class Collembola; order Entomobryomorpha; family Paronellidae; genus Zhuqinia; species Zhuqinia jingwanae. The sequence goes on along the minus strand of JAHZNC010005585.1, from coordinate 7,557 downwards.
GATTGTTCCCAGGTATCACTAGATAAGGATGTAGCTCTTCCAGTAAAAGTGACGAAGATAAGGTAAAGCAACCAAGAAAACATGCAATCTAATGTACGGAAGCGCATCTTGAAAATGATAGGGACAAAATTTATATGCAGTTTTGAGGAAATTGACGTTACTTCCCGATCAATTTTTATTATAAAAACTTCCCGTTAAAAATTATCGTTAGACACGCGTTAAAATGTCAAATTAATTAGTTAAAAGAGGTTTCCCTAAACTACCAAACTATATGTACATTGTTGATTGTACATAATGACACAATGGCTATTAAAAAGAGTGGGAACGTGTGCGTGTGTAGCAGCATTGCATGCCTGACGAAAAATATTTTCGCAACGCATAGTTGACAATTATTACATCTAATACGGTGGCTGCGAATTTGAGTCAGACCAAGTGTCATTGTTGTCAGATTTTCAAAAGAATAGGCACATGATAATTTCTTAGATGCTTACATAATCAAATTGAAATGGATGGATCGCCGGTAATTTCATAGTACAATGCTAATTATATAATGCTTTGTTATTGTGTAGCAAGTACGTATAAACTCTCAATACTTTTGACTTTTTAAACCTGGTAGATGTCACATGACGGACATGATATTTTATTTAATGAATGAGCTACTGTATTCGTGCTTAAATTATGTACCATATTATCAAACCAGGAAAAAATGGTCATGGATCTGATGGAAATTGTTAAATCACTCGGCTTGTTTTTGTTTATCCTTGAAGCTTTTCCAGTTTAAGACACAGACTTGATGCTAGCTGCTATCGTTCAACCAGAGAGTTCAAGTTCAAACGACATGGGTGGTTGATTATGTGAGATATGAGAAAAACAGATGTCTGAATTTAAGACTCTGAAAAAAGGCCGATTGCCTTTTCTAAGGTCATACAAACAAACCTCATTCGATTCTTTTACATGTGATATATATGATGGATTCTATACATAAATAGATGCAGCGTTTCAGTACTATGCAATTCCCAAAAGATGTAAGTAAACAGATGAATCATAAAATGCACAATTACTATTCATGCAAGCTTCCAATTTTATTACTGAACCTCTCTCTGGAACTACATACTTTTATCTCTTTGTTTATTTGCATTGACTGCTCTGCACACAAAAACAAGTGCTGGGAAACTGTCTTTTACAATTTTCTTTCTCACGACATTTCAATTTTGGACAGGATGAGCCATTCCATTATTCACAATTTTTTACCTACAAAATCACAATCACAACAAAAAATACTTGCTAAAACATAGAATGTTTGAATTCTAAAAAAATAATAAATAATTGACGCGTATGTATATATGTTGTATGTACGTAATACCCTTTACTTACAATTACAGCATGAAATGAAAGATTAAAAACACTAGAAAAAAATGTATAACCCACGTGAATTTGCTTCAGCCACTATATGCGTACATACATTACATTCATCCTATGCAATTTGGCCACAAAATTGAAATGTGACGTAAATTTAAAAAAAAACCAAAATGCTGCTCTTGTCGATTATTATGTTTGCAGGTCTGGGTGCAAAAAAAATGTTGTTAACTTTTGTCTTAAAATATTTTGCTGTATAAGCTAACCATTCTCAGCGTAGTGTGTCTACGTACATAGGCACATGCATGCGCATGCACTGGTTTTCAGTCATGGGATGGTAATCATTTGGAATTTATCTCAACATGGCTGGTTGCATGACCTGCATTTTGTATCCAATCAAGTGACAAATATAATAATGTGCATGCAAGATGAATTATCTGTGATAGTAGTGATAACGCACTAATGATAAAAATGATTGGCATTGGCTGTACTGTACAGAACTTGTGTGCACTGTGCACACTTTACATCGTTCTTGTAGAATACCTTCGCGCTGATCTTGGCATTATTTTAAATTATCAAAGATATTACCCATTACGTCAGCATCATATTCTTATTCCCAAAAAAAACTCACAGAAATTAAACAGGCAACATTTCACAAAAGTATAATTCCATTATGTGGAGGACTTGAGCGAGTTCATCCAACTTTTACATTGAACGTGTACAATAACAACTAAAGGTATAACAACAACAACAACGTGTGACCAAGGTCCTATTATTCAGTAGACCCCCAAAATGAGGATATATGTACGTGGTTTGCTTGTACTACTTTTTGTACCTACATGTATTTATGTAATTTACTTTGAGATTGTTGATGCATTTCACAAAAAGTATTATAGTAGCATGAACAAGAATGAGTCCTTCTCAGCTCAGTTCGTATGTATACAGCGCAATAAGATCCTTTTTCATTGTCGTCGTGTGTTTAGAAGTGCAAGGTGTGTGATGATGTGATCTGTTGTGCAACATTTTTTCTCATTAATCTCATTTGTACAATTATAACTTACCGGAGTTTATTGAATGACAATTTTAAATAACTTTTAACGCCATTTTAATCGTTGCCGTCGCCATGTCAAATATTCCTCAATACTATCCGTCCTTGGAAAAGGAAGAAATTTCCAGAGCTCGCGCTGCTGGGCAAAGAGGTCCTGATGATCCCCCTCCGTACACAGATATTGATCCTTCAATTGCCATAGTTGGTGGGAGTACTCGTGCCAGTGCTCCCATGTCAATTTCCAGTTCATCTTCCTCCTATGGTTTTGTTATGGAGAATGATAAGCTTCTTCAAAAATCCCGGGCAAGAGGTAAATTTTGGCATCATTATTATTATTGCCTTAATATTTTAATGAATATATTTCGTATATACAGAAATTCAATTGTTTCCAACTTAATTTCCTTATTCAATGTATTATTCCCCTTTACAGGATCAAGCACATCAACAATTCCTGCTGCAGATATTCCAGACGGAAGCACCATTCTACCTGCCGTGGTAACTCGTGGAGTTCCCCTTGCCAACAAATCTATCGACGTTGTTTGTCCTCGCTGCAATGTGGAAATTCGCACAAGTATTGAAAAACGTCCTGGATTGTTAGCTTATTTATCTGGAGCTGTGATGGCATGCCTTTGTTGTTTTTGTGGATGTTGTCTCATTCCCTGTTGTATAGAAGAATGCATGGAAGTGAAACATACTTGTCCAAACTGTGATGGGATCATTGGAAAGTATAGACTTTAAATGTCATTTAAATTTTCAAACCTTTTTCTTTTGTTGAACGACAAACTATTTTTGTATTGTGACCAACCCTTACATTTATTAAGATTTTTGTAGCATGTATTTACATATAGTAGTTGGGACTCCCAATTATTGCTGAAAGAAATTGATCCACAAGTTATATAATTTGTAATAACGAGTACGTTGAGGCAATATGCACTTTTTAGTGCATTATTTTTTTGTAAACAGAAGAACAGAAGAATGTTATAAATAAAAATTCGTAATGTGTGTTTATGCTGCTGTTTAATAATAGTACACATGTCACGCATTCCAAACCCATCGAATTTCGTCGACAACAACTTTGGTTGGATGTGATATTTTTCTTATTTTTTTGGCTGAACGGCAACCATTTGAATACATCCGCACAATCATTAGTCCATGTTAACTTACAATTGTCTTTTGACGAGATTAATTTACTACAGAGTTAACATGAAATTTTATTTTCGTGTCAATACAACAAGTTACATAAATACAATGAACCCAAACATTGGAATATGTAGATTTTGCACATAAAGGCTTCGTGATGAAAGCCAGCCAACAGTCCCAGTAGTCGGTATATTGATTGCTATATATTACTGTGATATAAGTGTACTAATTGACTTTACATTTTTTAACTCGTTGAAACTTTTTTTTAATTTGCTACCCTAATAACGTTACATTATTAACATACCATTGATTTTAAAGGAGCATCTTCATGTGACATTTCATTAATACACCGGGCTGTATACAAAGGTAAAGGCCACGGATTATTCAGTTTCTTTATAAACTGACAACTTTAGAAACAAAATGTAGTTGAAAAAACCGCAGAAACTGCGTACAGTTTACTAGTTTGAGTACAATATGTCCATAGTTGTAAATTACTCTAAAAGAACCCTTTATCAGACGTCGGAAATAACTACGCGTTGGAATTGGAATAAAAAATAGGTTGTGGTTGTAACCTAATGTATCACAATACCCCTATGCAGATAAATTGCAAAATGTCAAGTCAACATGTTGCATACCTCTGTATTTGTGATTGTCTGTGGCATTGTTTTAAAAATATGTAGGTAGTCCATAGATAGGTTACGTACGTTTCCCACTTATGGCATGATCTCAAAACAAACAAGAATTTTGTTTTTGTTAAAGATTTGTATGAGCTATTTTGTCAATTAAAATGGATTCACACGTTAAGGAGCATAGTGATTTTTTGCTATATGCTTATTATGTTATTGTGTTAATACGTAATATTTATGATGGCCTAGATGTAATTTATTAAATTGCTATGTAGCGCTGCGATGTTTGCATGAATAACACTAGCAAAACCATGTTAATGCATGTATCAATCAAATCAAAACAACAAAGTTGTTCCATGTTTTGCTTAATCTTTTTCAAAATATTTTTCCCTGATATTGCCCTCTAGATATAAGTTACAAGGCATGCATTCATACAGCAAGTTTATTTTTTATATATATTTTTGCTTTTCCAGACAAACGAAATCACTCAAGGTAAAAAGGAAAACTCAACTTGGACTTTTGGCTCACAGACAGTTATTGATCATGGTGATACCTAATTATTATGTAAAACTAAAGAAAGATTCATAATATGTTTTTCTTGTTTTAAACAAGTTCATGAAACGCATATATACGTATATATCAATTACATAAAATACCCCAAAAAAAAATTGAAGTTACTTTCCTAAAACCACAAAAAATCTTATTTGAATATTTTAATGCTGACATACATGGGAAAATATGAATATAGCGTCAATACTTGTTTTACGGATTCACACAACTATCGACTGAAAATCCCCTACCATCATTTATTTTGTTGTCGAAGAAATCATGGGCATCAAAAGGGAAGTCACTTGTACAATGATTGTAGACTAGAATGAAAGCTTAAAGTAATTAAAATGCTAAAGTATCTACTATTCAGACCCGACCATCTTTCCACTTCCATTTAGGCGTGAAACGTGGAATGTCATCATCATCATATACCGACCGACCATTTTATACCTTCGTTTTGGAATAAATAAAATACATACCTAATTTGTAATTGGGATTTTTTTTATAGCTATCCGACATCTATAAAAGCTCGCAGCTCTTCCTCAATCATCATTTAGTTCAGTCTTACCGACCGACGGGATCATGGGATCAAATCGCTTTTGAACTTTATACAAGTTTGTAAGAAGTGCGATAATGTGTACTAACATAAAATAGTAAATAGTTTTGTGCAATAAATATTCTGCAAGCAAGTTCAAAGCCTAAGAAAACTGTGTGTACGAGGAAAAGTCAACACATGCATTTTCGGAAAAGGCATGGGAGAGTAAAAAAAGAGCTGACTTAATTTATATTTCCTCAACAAGTTTATAATTACGAATGTGATTACTAAGTATCTAGATTTTGCTTGCGAATCGCGATAAAAGTATTTGCACTGTGAGAAAATAAAAAAAGATGTTTTTATAAGTGTAATTCCTTGTTTGAAATTGTCTTTGTCTTCTGAAAGTTTCTGGAAACAACAAACGAAGGGTCAACAAAAGTCGCGAATAATAACGATACATTATCATAAAGTTTTTTCTTTAATTTTCCCACGTGACTTGCTTTAATATTTGGGTTGGTAAGTAAAACATGTTATTTATCAGCTACTCAACAAGAAAACAAATCTAAAACGCAATAATTTTTCTCTCTACATCTATCCACTGTGAATCTTCTACGAAGAGCTTCAACTATATGCAAAAAAACTAAAATACTTCAAGTATGAAAAGTAATGAGTAGCATTGGGACTTTTAATTAATGACTCGTTAGTTTCCTTTTCTATTTGAAAACTGATGTAGTTTGTTCTCCGAAGAAAACAAAATCGAAAAAAGTTGAAGTCAAACATGAGTCAAACAAAAAGGTGAGAAGCTGTTGATGACGTTCATAGATAAAGGGGAAGGGGTTGATAAATATATATCCTGATCCTCTTATTACAAGTCTCAATTTTCCCAAGCCTACGAGAGAAGTCCAACATATTGCAGCTTCCGCTAATCTAAATCTATACATGTTTATGCATATTTTTTTAGGAAGAAATGGAGATAAGGAAAAATCTAGTAGACATATATAATTTCATGCATATGCATAATTTTTTCGTGAAGCTGAACTTAAATCTAAATGATACCTAATATTTTTTCCCAAAATGGCAAGCTCAGAAAAAAGTTGTGCAGTAATGGGTTGTATGCAGTGTAACAATATTTCTCGTAAATTCCCAGCTGCAAGTAAATGGGAGATATATACATGTATTTAGGATATTATCAGAGCATAGAGCATTTTATCATGTAACTTAGAATCCTCCAGTATTTAATTTACACTTTCAGCACAAAAAATTAAACAGCAGTAAAGCCACAGTGTAACAGACCACTGTACTTGAGTTCGTTACGTTATTGGTCAGTATGAGTATTTGGGAGTACGCGATTCCCACAAAAGGTTTTTAATTTTAGTAAACATATTCTCCATTCTCATTAAATTCTTTTGTTTTTAACATTGACCACATGCACTAGTAAAGCGACTTTGATAGAGATATGTATGTATATGAACCAATGTCAGGCTTTTATAACCCAGTTAGTTAAAATTTGGCCACAAGTGGGATTTCATCTTCAAAGAACCGGATTCTGTAGAGCTGACCAGTAGTGTAGTTGGATTTTTTAAAGTTTGGTTAGTCATTTTTTGTCATCAAACGTTATAGGAACACTAGATTTCAAAATTAAAAGCACTAACTTAACTTTTCTAAATATCAAGGTAACATAATGGCTCAAGTATAAATATATAGCCTTTATTCTTTAAAAAAATCATTTTTATATGTAAGGTGGTTGTTTGCTGTAAGTTGAGCAAAAGAAACCATTATTATTATATTCAATTTATTGTATGACGAACTTAGTGCAAATTCCAAAAGCATATACTCGAGTTATAATAATTTATAGCTTTGTTTGTATTTAGGAGTCGTAAATTAGGACATTTACTTCCATTGTCGTGATTTGTGTTCAATTTAACTTTTGACCTGACATTGTTTTTCTATATTTCTAGTGGAAGCCGGAATATTATTTACTTTACAAAACAGTTACATATAACATTGACTATGAATACAAAGTCATAATAGTCCTTTTAATTACATGGTGGCTTCAGGTGACGACCACTTGTATAAATCTTCATTGTAGATTTCCCATAAAATAAAAAAAAACTTATTGTTCCATAAAATGAAGTTACATTTATTTTATTTTAATTTAGCAAACCTACATATTTACGCATAAGTACAGACACATACATACGCCGTACATCGCTACGCACCTTTACAAACCACAATTATAACAACCACCAACAAAGTAGTTATTTTTAAATCTAAGCTGAACATAATAATAATATAGCCTAATG
>JAHZNC010005584.1:0-13306 GCA_027744095.1 Zhuqinia jingwanae | reverse complement strand
AGCAAAAAAATATCTTCAATTTATTAATCTGCACTTTGGTGTATAAAAATCCTTAATAATTTTTTTCCCACAATCGAATCAATATTATCAACTTTTATTATCACTTTCAATCCCATGTTTTTTACTATATTTTCTCTAAATTAGTTTTTATATATTTATCCTTCGTGGAACACTAAAAGCTCCTTTTCTTAAAATGCATAATTATATTTCATCATTATTATTATTAAACTATGAAATTAACAAGCTTATATGAGATCAAAATTAAAGCCCACGCTTCAGATCTTTACTCTATTTAGTCGTGCTTTCATCATTCATTCCAATTTCAATTCAAATCTAATTAACTATTCCACCTCCTTTAAAAAAAAATCCGAAGCATTCCTTGCATTTCATTGTTAAACATTTTTCACCTGTGTAATCCCTTCCTATTCATTTCATCATGTTTTAATACTTCTGTCTTTGTGTTTTTTTACCACGGATCATCATCATCATCCATACAAAAAGAAAATTACACAACAGAGAGAACAAGACTATATAGTACATAATAGCATCCTCCTCCTCCTCGTCATACATCAGCATCATTTTTTTATGCTGTAAATGGCAGTCAGACAAAAGAAGAGTAGATTGAATGCATGTCTCATATATAAATTATTATATTGACATACATACATATACATTGCTTAAATACGGAAGAAAGCAAAGTCACGAGCTAGGAAATCTGTGTAAACTCATAAGGCTTTTCACCTGACTGCTTTGCTTTCTTACTGCTTCGTTTTCTATATTTTCCCTTCTTATTCTACTACTTCTTCTTCCTCTTTTGTAAGCCTTTATTACTCCCAGACCACCCAGAAAACTGAGCCATTCTTTCTTTCATGGCATGGGTTGGATTTGGAAGATTATTCACTTTCATCTTTTCTTTCATTCTCCTCCAAAGTTTCCATTGTACTTTTTTCCCTATATATTCTACTGACTTTGGTTGGTGATGATGATGATGATGATGCAACTGAAGTAATAGTTATAGTCATGCAAGTGTACACATACGAAAATACGTGAATGTAGATATTTACTTTTTCCATGGTCTCGGGTACGAGTTCCACTATCATCATCATCATCATTCTCATGATCACGATTACGAAAAACGTGATGTTCCATTTAAACTGCTGCTACTTGCTCTGCTGCTGAGAGAAAATCAGCTAAAAGCTACTCTGGAGCTCCAGCCCATTTTTCATTTCCATCCCACATTCACACACACACACACACACTCATACTTTTACACACAAAACTAATCTACTTGGCTCTCTCCTACGCCTAGCCTATGCTTGTTCACATTACCTTAATAACTAGATACATACACACAAATTTGAAGATTGAAGTGAATGCTAGTAGCCCGCAAGTGAAATTTCTGGTGAGTAGCTCTTTTATATGAGGGAGGAAATAGAGAAGAAAAGACACCTTAAATTCTGGAGGATGGCATGATGATGGTACAATATGTATGCTCACGTACAAAACGTAAAAGTATTTTTCACTCATCATCATCATCATGCTGATCTGTGCTTCTTTTGTGCAAAAAAGTGGAACGTGAATTGGAACATCACGGAGAGGCATATTCTGTACTTTTGACTTTGTCGCGTTTCTGCCTTGTGTTTGCAGTTGTTGGATCTCTCAATGCAATGTGTGAAATTGAATAATGTAGGTATGTAATAGAAATACAAACACACATACAGAGAAACACACAGATGGATAGAAAGGGGAAAGAATAATATTATGTTTCAATATGCTATTGTGTGTATGTATGTATGTATGTAGGTAGGTATTTTTTGTCGCTGGAAGGAAAGATTAGCAGACAGTTGAATTGTTGGATGGATGGGCTATAAGTGGGTATAATCCCCCTTTCTCTCTCTCTCTCTCTTTCTCCTCGGCTACTTCCGCTTCAACAAAAGCATTGTAAATTATGAGTTAAGTTTTAAAATACAGGTTGTTCCTCTCTGCTCTATTTCCATTTCCATATGCTTCGTATTTACTCAAGTCACGAGTGTTGGGCAAGAAAGAATTGAAAATGGGAACATGGAATATGTGTGAGGTAGACAGGAAGAGATAGAGAGTGAGAGAGTGGAAGAGGGAGAGAGGGAGAAAAGTACTTAAACCATTAAAAAAAGGGAAATATAGGTATGTACATAGTACAATATTTCGGCCTACTTATCATGCATGCTACTCCTTTCGTACTACTAAACTTGTATTAAAAAGTTATTATAAACTTTTTTATGGGAGACGTAAAGATAACGGGAGCAGCAAAAGCTTAATTTTTTCTGTGATAATAAGCGTCATATACATGTAAAAAGTAGATTTAATTAAATTTTCTAACATTTTTAGCCAATCCTTTTCACAGTATAATCAGATCGTATGACCGAGAAAGTCACTGAATGTACGAAATGCATGCCATGATGATGTTGATGTCTGCTGATGGCTTATGTAAATGTTAACTAGGATATTATGCAATAATGCTGGTGTGAGATGGCTCTACATGGAGTAGGAGAGTTGTAGGCAAGTGGTAAAATCGTAGAATGTGAAACGCGAAGTAAACCCGGAAGTGTGCCCAAAAGTCAGAAAGTTGGTCAATGACATCCACAGTAAATTTAACCGCAAACTCGGGAACTGTACATATGAAAATATTCTTTTTGTACCCTTTTTTTTTAAGTTTTTACATTCTATACGTACTTTTTATATTCGTACTTATTCCCCATTGGAAAAATGTGAATCTCCCTAAATAAGGATTTTTGTGGCGAGTGGTAATGATTTGCTTTTCAAAGTAGCACTCTTTGTACTTTGTACAATCATCACTGAACAGATGAAAACACTACAGATTTTGCTTGTGGGTGGCTTTCCTTTTTTTCTCTAGAGAAATTGAAGAAAAAGAAAAGTCTGTTCAATAATGTTATCCATGTTTCCTTTCTTTTTTCTTCTTCTTGATCTTCGATATCTTACTGCTGCTATTTTCACGTCATGTCAAAAGGAAGTGAACATAAGTGGGCATAAATCAACAACAAGGCCATAAACACAGCCAGCCTTCTAAAAAAATAACATCTCTTTCTCCAGTGGTCCTCTCTCTCTCTTTCTCGAATGTACTACGCACACAAATAGCTTACTCGAAAGAGTAATCATCATCTTTCATTCTTCTTTCTCCTTCTTTTCTTGCTTTTGTTGCAGAAAAAGAAGAGAAATCTCCTTGCCTTTTTCATCTATCCAACAGCTCTTTTTTCAGTAAAGCCAATAAATACCATTAAGCCTCGGTATTTGGTATAGAATATATATAGAACATATAACGTGATCAATAAAAATATACACTTTTTGAATGCTTTGTGATGTATTATGCGAAATGTGAAGGATTTACATGAAACAAACATTATATTGAGCATGTCTGATTGTGATTGTGTGTCTCTGTCTGTGGTATATAAAATTGTACTGTGCTAAAAAAAAATATTTACGGCCAATAAGAAAAAGGGATCATTTTCGGCGTCACGAGGTGAGATGCTGACATCAGATCCAATCATGATCAATATAGTGAGCTCTGACATGTTACAGAGAGAAAACTGCTAGTTTTCTCCTTGAACATTCCATGCCTCAGGACGGAGAGTAAATTGGAAAGCATATATGCTTACATTATTTTTTTGCCACTCTATATGACTTACTTTTAGTTTTTAGTTTCTATACGTGAAAAACACGCTACATGTTTGAATATTTTCTTGGTTGGATGATGGTATATGTTAACCAATAGGAGAAAACAAAACAGTTTTAGGTTAATGTGTAGGTGGAAAATATGTGCGGTGTCTGATATAGCGTGGGTGTCGGTGAGGGGCTCATGTGGTTGAGTCGTGTTATATACGTGCATATTGCTAGCAGCTAGCATAGCGTGCTGTTTCAGGACAACCATATGATTAATAATAATTTTTTTAAAATACGGAGAACAGACCATACAGAAAGGTAGATCAAAGGCTCTTTTGCTAAAGTGAACTGCTGATTGCAGAAGTAGTCATAACGTAACATGGAATAGTGGTGGGTAGGTGGAGTGGACGGGAACGAGTTAAACTCTGGCGAGAGAGAGAGAGAGAGAAGTGGATGACGACATGATTAGAATTTGGGATTCGCAAGGAAGTGGCATGGGAGAAAGTCAAGTCAAGTCAGAAGAAAAAATGTGTCACAGCCACAAAGTAATTTCACTTCGCTAAAAAAAAAGTTGGTGCTAGTAGTAGTTTTTTCCCACCTTCAAGTTTATTAGTTAAGAAAGAAAAAGAAGTGGTAAAGACGTAGGAAAAAAGAAGAATGTTCAGTTCAAGTCAAGTCATGCCATGCATACCACGAAAGCCAAGATGATGCCACCTTCAATTTTCTTATCTGGAAAATGAAATGAGGGGAATTGACAGTGACGGGAGCCGATGCAGAACAGCATAATACATATCGAGAGATCACCAGGAAAAGGAATAGAGTTCACGGAAGAAGCGAAAAAAAAGTCTAGCCTGTGTGTGGCTTATGTGTAGAGTTGATCATTTTGCACGTTTTCCTTTTCCCATGCTTTTTTTTCCTGTTCTCAGAAAGGAAATTGGATTGCGGTGATCCGTAGGTATTCACTTGAAAAATAATTTTTGCATGAAAGGAGACATACTACGTATATACATAGATTCATGTATAAAACTCAATACATCTTTTTTATGCTTGCTGAATTGGGATGGGTGCTTTTGCTTTATCATCATGACATATTTATTTTAACTAGAAAAAAAGAAAGAAAACGACAACGACTTTAGAGTTGAGAGTTGTCGTTGGAAGAAGTAATGTGTTTTTCTAGGTAGCTCAGGTTGATAGGTAAGAAAAAGGGATAAAGAGTCTTCATATATATTGCATGACTATTTGCGAAACATACATTTTTTTTTCAAAGAAAATGTGAATGTGACACAAAAGAGCTTGACTTGACTTGAGCTTCTTTGCTTACAGGCAGAAAAAGAAGAGTATATCATGTCATTAAAAACCAATGAGCATTCTAAATTAAGGCGAGAAGAAAAGGAAAAGCTCTTGAGAGAGTGAGAAACGAGACGGAAGTCGACAAACAACCAGATTATCTTGAAAAAATATAGGCGTACAGTTGAGTAGATATGCATAGCTTTGATGAGAGAGAGAGAGAGAGAGAGAGTAGATCTCTCTATCTCAGTGTCTCTTGCTGCGCGTTTCAAATAAATTGACAAGAACGGAAAGGAAGGCAGGATAGAAGAAGAAGAAGAAGAAGAGGAGATGAAGATGATGAGATGAGGTGATGGGAATGTTTGGTGTGAAATGGAGAAAGTCACAAGAGAACACACACCGACACACATACATATTTACAAATTGATAAATAGATTGGGATGTTTTCTCAGTGTCTCTTGCTGCGCGTTTCAAATAAATTGACAAGAACGGAAAGGAAGGCAGGATAGAAGAAGAAGAAGAGGAGATGATGAGATGAGGTGATGGGAATGTTTGGTGTGAAATGGAGAAAGTCACAAGAGAACACATACCGACACACATACATATTTACAAATTGATAAATAGATTGGGATGTTTGCAAAGTCGGAACATTTGAATTTTGCACGGAAAAAATTTTTTTACGCGTTTTCATAATACACAAATTCCAAATATCAATGCACATGAAGAAAATCTTTGTTGTTGATTTAACTGAAACCCCCCATTTTGATAAAAATAAGAGCGATCCGACCTTATCAAGTAACCTTGTTTGTTATTCAGGTAGGTAATCAGTAATCATACATACATCAGAGTAGTAAGTAGTGCGTCTTGTATGTACCAAACATATATATACGTTTCTAGATGAGAGAGTGACACAAGTGTCACAACGACATCCGTCACATGATCATCATCGTATCATCCGTGTCGAATCAAGTGAAACGAACCATACAAACTAAACAAGGAAAAGGAGACACTTGACTTGTCTATGGGTTCTCTCTTCTATCACGCTACTCATCCCATCGTAATATCATAAATATCTTTTCATTCCGCTTTGTAATCTGCTCACTCGAGTCAACTTACAACTCAAACTGAGCTAGCTCACGTCAATTTACTTTGTGTTTGGGACTTCCACTTCCATGTATAACTTTAATGATTATTTACCATGAACAAGTTTAAAAAAAACCCTAACCGCCGTTGTTTTACTACAAACAAGCTATATATAGACATTTGCTCACTGATGTTGCTTCATAATGGTCGTATGATCAGAGAGACTTGTCAAGTCACAAAGTTGGTTAGTTATTGCGGTTTTTCCTTTTGAGTTTGTGACATGTTACGAGCGAAATGGTGGATGAGAGACAAAGAGAAATCAATGACAAAGAACTAATCAATTCCGACAGCATCACATCACTTCTTTTGCCCTTTTTGAAACAAGCCATATAATAATATTTGGTGTGTATATAGCTAATCATTAAAACGCAAATAAGGTGTGTGTGTATGTGTGTGTAAATGTCTAATTGCCCGTGTGCCAGAACATATGCATAATAATATGAAGAATGTGAACAAACTGTGAAAATTGAAAACATTGAGTCTACTGTATTGAGTCAAGAAGATACCATGATGCTGGTGCCTACCTACAATCTATACATGAGCACAGCATACACAAAATGCATGTCAGAGAAAAACCTGACAACACAAACGGCACAGCTTGTGGTACAAGATACATATTAATATGGCAATGATGATGATGATGATCATGATAGTGAGGTTGAATGATATCCGGTCTGAGTTGCTGTAATGACAGGAAACTGAACAAGTACAACAACTCAAATAACATGACGGCACGGCGCGGACGGCGACACGGCTTTTTTTTTCTCTCTCTCTCTCTCACTTTGACTGTTGACTTTGTGAGTATTTTTGTACTTTGTATTTTACTACTTGGAAAAGAAGGATTTATTTTTTTCTCCTCGTCATAAAAGTGTATATTTTTATGAGTATATTGTACATACAATCTGCTTTTATAATCTAACCTACTCTTGTTATAATGATGAGAAGATATAAATTTAAGATTGTGTTATGTGTTCCTTTTCGCTGTTGCACTGTATTTGCACGGCTACTACTATTACTACTCCTACCAGCATTACACTTTCATGTGAAACTGTGAGAAGGGCAGCATTCTTTAGTTTATTTGTTTTGCTGCATTGCATTCACATAATGGGCTATCTTTGGAATGTGGAATATGAAATTATATTCAGACACACACACAGGGAGAGGAGAGAGAGAGGAAGAAAGCATTTAACCAAATGTCAGATGTATAAAGTATTTTATGTATATTTACTTTGTGTACTTCAACCCCACTTGGCTTAGATTTGCATATTATAGTACTAAGTGGTGCAACATATAAATTATGTACTGTGTGCAAGTAAGGCATGTTGTTACGTAGGATTTTTACCAGATGAAAATACGAACGGAAGCACCTTTACCTTCATATCGATTTTACTCCTTGTACCTTTCAGCATGTCTGGCCTTGTATTTGTCATTGTTTTCCTTTCTTAGAAAATTCTTTTTCATCTCTTGTTACATACATGCGTGTGTAAGCGTTGTCACTACGTACATATAAGGCGATGTGTAGAATGATGACATTGAAATGACTAAGTAGAACTTTTAATTGCTACACATGTCGAGTCAAGCAAAAATGTTTTTCATATCTTACAAAGTTTTTTTTTAATCGCAAAAAGATCCCAATTTACAAAATAATTCAAGTAAATTATATGATGATGCATCGAAATGGGATTTTCACAACAGCCTACTTTTGCATACAAAATAAAATTAAAGGAAGAAATATAAACTTTTAAGACTAAAGTATTAAAACTAAACGAATTACATTATCGATCAAATTTTTTATCATTATCATCCAAAATAGCATGACGAATAAAATTAGATGTGAATTATGTTTGATTGCGTTGCCCTACTGTAGCATAATGTCCCAACTTAATTGTATCTACGGTATGTTATATCACCATCTGCATTCGCAAAACTATTACACGACGTTAAATGTTAGACAACATGTTTTGGTGTCAAAGTACCTAATTAAAATACCTTTTGATTCTACTTTGAAAGAAAATCATGCTTACATACTGGTTTTGACATTGATTTTATTTTTGTTGACAAACCGCAATATAAGACGCTTATTTCTTGGTAATCAAACCAAATATTATCCTCATTTTGGTCAGTTTACAAATTATTAGTGACTTTTCTCACTACGAAAACTTGTATTGTATTGTAGCTCTGCATTATATATTANAAAACTTGTATTGTATTGTAGCTCTGCATTATATATTATGTAAATAATAGTAGGAATAAGAAATGCATGCGGTTTACTTACCCGAAAGACCAACCACGGCCACGTTATAAACACGCGACGAGTCTCCTCTCCGTGACATTTTCATTGTAAAAGCTTGGAAGAAGGCTGAGCCTTCCGAAATATAAATACGATAATATGACGATAAAAAAATTATCGTATGGGAAAACTATAGGTATTTTTCAAAGTGTCACGTTCACTGATTCACTTATTTTTTATACAGTTCATGGTTTCTTTTTTGTTTATTTTCATTGATAAAAATTTATTACGAAATTAACAACGCTCTTTGTAGCACTTGTGTACGATTTCTTTTTCTTTTTTTTGTATAAAATGGGTACACAAAAATGATAACTTTAACTCCTCCTCATCATCATCATGTTGTTGGAAACCATTGAGATCCTTCGTAAAACTTGCCAAATCAGCGAAGTAACACTTTTTTTGTACTAATTATTGTTACTCTATATACGGCACGTGCTTTATATGTAACTTGTACACTGTTTTTCCTTTCATCTCGCAACAAGGTCGTCTTTCAAATGAAGAATGTTGATGTCAAGTGTTCCATAAACCTAGACATTTGATTTGTTTAAAAGACAAAAGAAACAAAAAGAGTCATGATTAGTTTACAAATATTTCTAATGCAGTAATTGATAATTCGCGTTGAATTTAATTTGTCAGTTGCCAATTTACAAAATGCCGAAAAAGAAAAAATACATATGCCTCAGCAGCAGTAATTTCAACTGGCACGCCAAACCGTTTACGTAAAAAAAAGGGTAATTGGCAGATATTAACACACATGTCTACAATTTAACACACAACATTCAAATTATTATCTTCTCCGACACCTTGTTTCGTTACTGTAAAATTAACCCTTTCATTCATTGAACGGCAACGCCAAACTAAAAGATTTCTGCACAAATATATACGAGTAACATTTAAATAACAACGCAACCAGCCAAACCCACAACTGTATCATTCGCTATTTTTATGCAAATCAATAATGTTTAGTAATGTAATACGACATTGGACACCGCCACATCATATCATCATCACCACCACCACTGCTTATTATTTAAATGATCTGCTCTTTAACAACAAAATAAGGACTATTCAAGAGAAAGAGAAGATAATTGAATTTTAAGCAAGTTTGTTTATTGTTACAAAGTCGTGTGAACATGAAATACACACACTCCACTTGTGTGCCTGTCTGAATAAATGCATTAAATACGCATAAAAACACATATTTTTAACATTCTAAATGCATCCTTGCCAAATATAAAAGGGAATAAATTAAAAGCAACACACAGACAGGCACACGGACACGGAGAGACAAACGTCATGCCTCACAACAACTACAACTGGCAAAACTCATTCACATACAAATACAAGTTATTCAACAATAATTATAAGGATTCTACCAAAAAATTCTCTGACTGAGTGACTGGCTGACTATTGAATGACGAACGAGTATCTCATTTAAAGTCATCCGAATTTGTGCATGAAAAATTTGAATTGAAAATTCTTTTTTTTTGCAAAAGCCTAAAAGAGTTGGTATCATGTCACGTTTTTATACGTGTACACTTTTATTTGCGTTTATTATTATTATTATTATTTATTAGTCCTTTCTACCTTCTTTGCTTGAGCTCAGAATAAGAACTTCAAAATCAAAAATGAATCAGTGTAACCGGATCAGCTTATTAAGAGCCTTTTAAAATTATGC
Organism: Zhuqinia jingwanae; assembly: GCA_027744095.1. NCBI lineage: Eukaryota > Metazoa > Arthropoda > Collembola > Entomobryomorpha > Paronellidae > Zhuqinia > Zhuqinia jingwanae. The sequence goes on along the minus strand of JAHZNC010005584.1, from coordinate 3,251 downwards.
TCAACATCTACTAAAATAACAACTTCACAACAATCTTTACATGACACATGAAACTGTGGTGTTGTTGTATGCACAATCAAAGTCACTCTGTTAAATTTGCAAGGTTATTTGGCTGGTCACTTGATGCCTATAAAATACTAATAAGCCGATCTATGTGGCTATCTATTTATCTATCCATCCACAACACACACAGAGAGATGTTTTAATAAAGTGCACTTCTTATACGATCATGTTGTTAAATGCCACAATAATATATATTTTTCAATTTCATCTTCTTGTACTTCACCAATAACTAACCAGTTTGCAACGGCTGCTGCTTTTGTTGCTGGCTGATAAAGACTATTATTTGTTGTTGTAATATTTGTAGTTCTTTTCATCTCCATCATCATTTTCCTCATGGTCAGCCTCATCGTTCACTTTAATTCAGCAAAACTATAATATATATTTTTTATGTTGTACTACTACTCAACTCACTTTGCTCACTCACGTCATTGCATTTCATACAATTTTAATCGGCTTTTTTTTCCGCATCACATTCACATCATCTCCACATCTCCCATCGCATCGTACTACTAATAACTTGTTTTGTTGTACAGTTTTCTTTTGCTGCAACGCAATGAATCAACACATTTTTTTAAATTTAGTAATCACTCACTCCACTCTTTGACTTTGGCTGATTTAACAACAGCAAAAACAGCAACTATTTATTATGCACTGGTTATATAGCTTGCCAGCTATAGCTAATTTAAATAATACACATATTATATTATTATTATTATTATTACACAACTTTAACTCTTTTTTTACTACTTGCGTAGCAGCAATGGTCACAGGATGATGCACTGTGAATGTCTGTACTACTGCGGCTGCTGCTGATGCAAAACTGCAACTATTTATCTAAATCTGTCTTGATTTTTTTTGTTTTGTGTTTTTTTTTGGGTGCTACTGCTCCTGGCGATGATGAGTCTCATGTGATTTTTGATTTCAATTATTTCTCCTTCACCACTTCTTCTCACTCTGCTCTACATACAAAAAACGAGATGACCACAACATGACACTACCACATATCAGAGATATATGTATAAAAATTGTACCCTGATGTACACATACAAGATGATTTTTTTTTTTGGGTCTTTTATTTTTGTTCTCAGAAAACCCTTTTATTCTCCACTCATCTCTCTTGTATTTTTTTTTCGATTGGCACTCTACACTAAAAAATAATGCAATACCATCACCATCCCTTTCAATTCCTATCCAAACATTTTTTTTACTCTCTCCGAAGAAATGAAATAATAATAATACACGCTACTTTGATGACTAACTTTACTTTCGTGTGTGTTTGTGTCTTCAGTCCTGTACCTTCTTAATAAAAGCAGTGTGTGTGTGAGTGTGTAGGTATATGTCTCTATTTTGTTTCATTGCTTCTTTTTCTGCTCTCTGCAGCGATTATTGTAATGTACTCAGTTGACTCACACAAAAGAGAAATGCTTAATAATAATAATAATGACTGCTGCTGCTTGCTTGCTGGTACACTGTTTAAAAATGTGTGTATGTATTTTAGTATATGAGCATTTCGTGTATTTTATCCATCTACCTATCTATCTCCATAATATTCCATACTCCACTCTCTCTCCATTCTTCCATATACATTTTAAATGATGATGGGCACAAAAAGGAGAAGAAAAAAAATGCACCAGGCAATGTTTTTTTTTGTTCTTCTCGTCCCTGTGTGTGTGTTGTGTATGAAATAAGCAATACGTTACGTCTACAACTGGAGAGCGGAGAGTGGTGATTGTGATTGTGAGAGAGGAATACACTAGACTATAGAGCAGCTCAACGTTTGTTCGTATAAAAACAGCTTCTCACACAAATGTCTCTTGTGCAACAACCAAACTTTCTGGCAGCAAGAAGCAAGCACAGACACAGAGCAGAACAGAATACTGACAGGAGGAGAACCAGCAGAAGACATAAGAGCATTAAAGTGAATATATACCCATTCCTTACCACCACCACCACCACCGTCAAAAAAAAAATATTCTAAAAAGGAGGCAGGCAGCAGGCCAGGCATTTTATAGGTACTTTTTCTAAAAGACTGGTTTCGTTTGTTTGTTGGGTAGCATTGCAGGCAAAAAGTGCATAAAGGCAGCAGAAGCAGCAGCAGCAGCAGCAACAACATCAGGAAAGAGAAGATCCATGCATTCATTTTCATGTAAGCTCTTTACGTATGAATGTATGATGCGTTGAAGGCAAAAAAAGGTTTTTAGGTAGTTTTTTTTTCTCTCTTTCGAAAGGATGGAAAATTGGTATGCAATATGTATGTACGTATTTTTATACCCAACAACCCAACATGAACATGTACATGCATGCATGGTCTTCGTATTTTGTTGATACGATGGCTCAAACTGTTATGTGGAGTGGAGAGAAGTAAGCAAAAGTAATGGAAGTACACTTGCACATATTATATAGCAAGTTTCACGTTTATGTGGGGGTGACCATCTTATCACGACACACACACACATGTCCTGTTCTTTTTGCTTCTAGTAAGCAGACTAGCAGACAGGCAGAAAGATATGTATAAAAGAGAGGAAAAAAAAACACAAATATTTTTTCTACTGACCATAATAATAAAAGCGAACGGGAAGGAGAGAGACTTGCAGATCGCATGTATGATTTTGTGGGAATGGACCAGGAAGACCAGCCAGCAAAACGCTTCCTTTTGCTTTCTTTCCCAGGAAAAATAAATAATTGTTTTTCTCTCACCTTGTTTTGTTTTGCTTACCTCTCACACAGCTCTGTCGTTTCTAATCCACTCCACTTTAGTTAACAAGCAAAAACTTCACATTCCTGAGTTTATTTTTCCGGCGAATTGTTTCTGCCCTCTTTTTGGTTTTTTATGAGCTGGGCATGAATATATATACATGAATACAGGTAATAAGTTATTATATACCCGTTTACATAGCTGTTGCTATACTGTAGCTGTATAAACACTTGGAATACTAGGATGATTGACAGAGGCAAGGATGATGATGATGAATAATTGAACAATTTAACATTTTGAAGGACATCAAGCTATCATATATAGCATGTCCTATCTTGTCTTCTCAGCAATTACATGCCACATGTAATATGTATATACATAGCAGGCGGTGGTAACCAAAACTTGCCAAGTGTATTTGACAGGTCAACCATGTTACTGTTTTTTTTGTGTATAATTAATTTCATATAAAAAATAGTAGTAGACGAAGAGTGTG
>JAHZNC010005583.1:0-33797 GCA_027744095.1 Zhuqinia jingwanae | reverse complement strand
AAAAAAATATATACAAAAAATATCATGGAAAACAGAGATTTCTCTCTACCTCTCGCCGTGTTACACATAACATAACAACAACAACAACAATTTGCGTGATTCCTTTCTCAACTCGTTATATAAAGTTGGTCACTAAATCAAAATGAAAAGTGTGCAATTCATGCAAGCAGACAAGAAGGTAGCAAGATAAAATACGGAGAGAAAAGTGTTTTTTATGTAGTAGTAAAAAAACGTTTTATCATGCAAAAAAAAATATTTTCTTGTTCCGTACCACCCTGCTATTACAACTAAAATATACATACAACTCGCTCGCGTATAGCAACTTATTGTTATTATGTGACGATCGTTCCAAAATGTTGCAACCACTTTTTTATATATTAAAACTTTATATTAACTGGTAGTTATGTTGGTTAAATGAAACTGGTAATATTCCACATACTATCATCATGCTGAACTTCATAATGATCTAGAATAAGGAGTCTTCTATTTTGCTTACCTTACTATTTTTTTGCATAATAACAAAGCAACTGCTGCTTCTGGAAATTGAAAACATGTTTGTTTTCGTGGGAATCCGTACAAGAATAGTATTTTGTTGGTGAGCTTCGTTTTCATTAGCGGTAGTGTTGGTTTATTATTATAATTAGGTGGGTATCATACTACACTATCATAAGTTAGAAATAGTTGACCAACAAATAAAGTTTCTAATGTATATGTGTATGCAATAATGTAAATAAAGTAGGTGTACCTATTTTTGTGGTTTCATCATTGTTTTAAGTAACATGCACAGCTAAAATTACAAAGTGTAATAAATAAGATAGCTAAATATGTGCATACTAAATAGGAGCATGCGAGCTTTAATAATAAGAATAATAATGCTGTAATAAATAACTTGCCTTGCATTTTGGTGCTACACTAAAATTACTAACATTTAACCCGCATTTCCGGATTAAAAGCGTTTTTTATACTGAGACTCAGCAACAAACAATGTGTGTGTTTTTGCTATTTTGTAGAGAAAAGTGGTTAACCACAGAAAGAAAGTCAAGTGAAACCGGATCACGTTTTAGTTGTGTGCATATACTTATGAGTATACTATGTACATATATGTAGCACTCTGTGCATTTAACTGTATAGTGGCTTTCTCACTTCCAAATAGACCTTTTCCCCACACACACTACCAACTACCATCATCATCATCATCATCATCATCAAGTATACTTTTTACATGCATTGACTCGTTCTAAAGTAGGAGGAGGAGGAGATGGCGGTGGTGGGGAACGAAAGGATGATGCAAAAGGGGAAAAAAGAATAGAAAATGAGCAAGAGCAACGACTTTTCATACCGACGCTACTGCACTGCTTTAAGTATATAAAAAAATAGGAGAAAGTATTGGTTTGTGCATGTGTGCGTGTGAGTGAGTGCGGATATATAAAACGAAAGTGATGACACGTTGATACTGGTAGCAATGATGGCGACGTTAGTGGTAGATGAAAATGTATCTTCTCCAAATACTTAACTAGCGCTATTCCTTGCAATGCACCCATATTATTATGTATGTTTAAAAGAGTATGCGACTTAAACTTGTAGTTGGCATACATTCCATGTATTGATCAAATGTAACAATGGTAATCTGCAAAAACAAAACTTCGAATGTATCTGTTGTTGTTTTTCGCTATCAACTTTGTTTCATTTTTATGATGACTATTACACACAGCTTCCATTTCTACACCAAACACCTATATAACAACTACCTATTCCAAAGATGTTGAACTACCACGGCTGCTAACATTTTAGTGGAAGTATCGATTTTTGTCCAGCGCATTTCTTCCACTGTCCAAATGGACGCATTGTATAGTATACAATTTATACCTACATGTATGTAGATTATAACTTAAGTCCACCGGATTTTAGTGGAAGAATCCGTTTTCGGGCGCTGGATTATATCCGTCATCCCGTGGACGTATCAACGATCAACTATATAACCCTTCCTTTATTACCAACTAGCTACTAGAAAATGGAAAAGAGAATGTGATGTTCTCGTCAGAAATGTGTTTACGCCCAAGCATCATTCCAAAAAAAACAGAAAAAAGAGAAAGAGAGAGAAAGTACAGATAACACAGAGTATGGTTTCAATATTACATCACAAAAGTAAATAAAACTCAAGGGGTTCAGCGCAAAAAAAACGGGACCGGATATATGTTTGTAAAATGGTACATACTAACAACTGTAAACAAGGCGCTCATCTTCAAAACATTCCAAAAGAAGACAAAAATGCATCTTGTCCTCGTTTTATTTGCCTGCTGCTGCCACTTCCCTTTCCTCTTGAAAGCATTTCAAGTAATCTTCTTTTGCTTGTCAAATGACAATATTAAAATTCGACAGAGATTCTTATTCCTATTACAATAAAATGTAAAATTGTATTATGTATAAATCAGCAGCAGCAGATTGTGACCGTCTATTTGAGTGTACCGGGGTCGGTTTGTTTCTCAAGCACAAATGATACTGTCTTTAGAACATAGTCCAGAAAAAACAAATGACTCTTCATTCTTCTTCATCATCGTTTTTTTCTGCAATAAGAGCAGAAGATCTGTAGGATGATCTGGTCATTTATAAAATGGTATGTTAGTCTGTCCTCTGGCAGTTTCTTCACACTCGTTCGATTTCACATGTTTCAACCAATTTTCTTTAAATATAGGGACACCGACAGACGCAAAGCGCACGGATATGTTACGGTTCGGGGCTAGGTCCGAGCGTCCGACACATGTACTACTGCTGAAATATAGCTTATTTTCAACAAAGCAGTGGTCCTTCATGAGAGATATTAGAGCAAGCATTTGTCTGTCATCTGTATACCTAGCTAGAAATGTTTAATCATAAAATATAATAAATAAAGCTGTAAGACCTGTAAATACGTAGCTGTGAGGGATTAGAATTCCTATATTATGTTAAAAGTTTTAAAAAAATCAAAGTTTCCTTCATAACTTCCCCCCGGGGATGAGATGGGGGCTTAAAAATCAATAGGGTTTTAAGTTATGAACTAAGGTATCGGTGTACCAAACATGAACCGAGAAAACCATTCTGAAGATACCGTGCTCTCAGACAGACGACCTTACCAATCTCAATACTAAAGCTGATTTCATCAGCTACGTAATAATCCACAGGATGCGGTCATCCGAAGTATACATGCAACATTCGTTATTTTAAGCATTTCAAATAGACAGAAGGACAGACAGGCAGACAGGACGAGTAATTTATTAGAGCAGTAGGTGCTACTAAATAATATAGCATTATGGTATCTAGTATCTGATGCAGATGCACACTTGACACAAATACCCAACATGTCCTACATTGTTATTACACTTGCCATAAGAAGACTAACAATGATTCCAATAATATCATTAATTCAGATTGTGTGGCATGCTGGCATGTACTTTACTTTGTCCCACTTGCTCCCACCCAATCCAAAAGTAAATAGTGACCTAGACAGATTATACTAATGCCATGAAATACTGCAATAAAAATGCGGCTTCGTCATCTATTTTTTCTTTGTTGATACAAATACAAAAAATCTAAAATAATTCATACACAAATGAACACATATTTTACGTTTGTCTAACCATTCACGAAAGGGGAAATTTTCCAGCCTGTGGAATAATTTTTAATTATATCCCATTTTCCATAATATGCTAATCTAATAGTAGTTAGTAGTACAGTTATAAGAAATTAGATCCTATTTGTATATGCAAAGCACAAACATTCTACTAACACTTATTAATTGCCTGAGTGGCAACTAAAGAAACATGCATAAATGTAAGTTAAGTTACTCGGAAAATACTAGGAAGAAAATACTGGGGAATTTGAAAAATGGCAGCGACCATGTTATTATGGTATTCTACGCTGTTATGCAATGTAACCGTTAATATTTTATCATCCAACAAAGAAAAGTGCGAATACCTGCATGCTTTTGACTAAAAATATGAATCTTTTATCATTACAAATAAGTTGCTCGTAATACATTTTTGTGTGGTGGTGTGCTCATTTCTGTTGTTTCTGTTGGCATAATAAAACGGCAGGAGGGTGTCTTGCGTACCCGGCCACCACTACTGCCGCCATAATAACGATAATTCCCGTTAGGAATAGCATAATAATAAGTTAGCTTGGTGGTGGTGGATAGATAATAATAGAATGTTAAACTATACTACACACACACCAAAAAATCTTGAGAGTATAGCATCATCATCCCATTTCCATTATTATCCGGTTTAATTGACTTCTGTGTGGAAACAAATTAGGCGTTACGGGGGGAACGTGACAAAATGAAGCATTTAAGCAGAAAAAAATACAAAAGAAGAGACTTTGCTCATGAGAATGAGTTAGTTGTGTCGTAACATGTCGCCGTTTCCCTTACGATGTTGTTCCTATTTGCTAGAAATGTGTGGAAAAATAAGGCGAGTGAGGAAAGAATGAAAAAATAAGGTTGTCTTGTCAGCTATGAAAATAAATAACGGTTGCGCACACATAATAAGGTAAGCATACTATTTATGTATAATATATATATAATGTATGTATATTACAACAGCGGCACGACTCCACACACAAATGTCAACTGAATCAGCAAGAAGTCTAGTCCATGCCATTTTTTTTTACCACCAAGCAGCCGACACTACTTTGTTCTATCTCTGGGTCTTGTGTGAGTCCAAAGATAATGCGCAATACTAGTTACTACTTCATCTTACTGTCAAACACCAAAGTCCTTTTTTTTGTCGACTACTCACTTCTGCTGCTGCTCAACATAGTAGCAGTTCAAATGTTACATTATTTGTGTTGTTATGGGATATATGTAGGGCTCCCCTTCCTTTTACCCATTCTTCCTACTTTAGTACGCACCCATTTATTCTTTTCGTCAGCTACCGTAATTTGTCACATAATGTATAATAGTTGCTCAATACTAATAATAATAATAATAATAATAAAATCCGGTAAACCGGAGTTTGAGCAAGTTTGTATGTTTTGCAGTAGCGTGAAGAAATAGAGGGTGGTACTAATAATATCCAATAAATAAAACAGAAACACATGGGTTTGGTATTTTTTACGATAACATTGGATACTAAAATACTTATAGTAAATCATACTGTGGAAGAGATAGATAACGGGTAGAACAGGGGATGCTGAAAAATACTATATAGAAAAAGGAAGAGCAAGTACTTGGGCACAAATCCGTGTCTGTCTTGTGTGATCTCGAAATAATTTATAGTTTCTTCTCTCACCATCCCCAAAATAAATAATCATTTTGGAAGAAGGACTTGGAAGCCTTCTTCTCATTCTCATTGTAGTATGCATAGTAAAATATATATGTCTTCTTCAAGTTACTTGTACATTACCAAATACCTTCCTAGTACACCAATATAACAGAGAAAGAGCCAGTTACCGCGACTACACGGTTGCTGTGCAAGTCGTCGTATGAAACAACAACACGAGATCATTGCACAAGCACACACTACCACACCAAGTTACTTGTCATGTTGGTTGACATATGAAAGAAGCATGGAAAAACCACATAATAATAATATGCAATAATAATAATAACGGTAATATATTATGGGTGTAATGCAAAGGAGTCTAAGGATATTTTGATGTTCCTGGTGGTGGCAGTGGAGAAAGGCAAGTCAAAAGGAAACCACACATTAAAATATAGCATGGAACTAAATTTCAATTCATTATACCAACTTAATTTCTTTATCAACTACAACGATGATGAGTATTCATTATTAGGCAGAAAAATCTTTATGGTTGGGAGGGGGCTGGGCCGGATGGTTGGCTCTATGTAGTTACGTCATAAATAAAGTTATCGTCCACTTTCTATTTATTAAGGAAAGAGAGAATACATATAATGGATGGCAATGTTATGATGATGATGATTAGGACGATGATTTTTGTTTATACCATTTCCATTCCATTTGGCATACAAAACTTATCCAAGTTGGCTGATGTTGTAATAAATTCATTTTTCACATGACTTGAGAAAGTATTTTTTTATGAGGAATTAATATGGAATGAATATTAAAGATCCCCATCATGAACAATGATTTTGTTTTGTATTATTATTGCATTAATGTGCAATAATGATGAATGAAAACTCATGGAAACATGTTTTTCAAAAAAAAATGAAATTACGACAACAAGATGACATACTAGTTAATCAAAGACATTCATTTAATGTGACTGCTGCTGGTGATGTTGGATAGAAAAATATCTAATATAATTTTAGACACCATCCAAATGCCGGATGCGTGCATGTTGGAGTTAAAAAATTATTAAGAATATTCTTATTAGTATACCTATCTGGATATATAAACATGGAGACGTAAGAGAGATCGAAAAAGATTCTACTCATGATCACCAAATTGACACAATCAATATAATACACACACTCACGTAGGAAATGATAAACGGGAACAACTGATATACCAAAGTAGTGTAAACCAATTAGACGATTAGGGTATCATATTCGTAATCAAAATATCCAAATTACATTGATAAAAAAAATTATAATAAAAGTTGTCATAAAAACGACCAACGGTCCAATCTTACGGCCAAATTGTTAAACTTTTAAAGCTGGATTTCGATAGAAAATAAGATCTTGACCTAAAGAACTGGTATATAAAAATTTGAAGATCAGAAATGGCAAAGTCAGAGCACGAACGGACAGACAGGCAGAATTGATAAAATTATAAAGCAGCTTACGCTACTTAATATTTTGAGAGGGATGGTGTATGTGAGATGAATAAAACATGGTATGATGATGATGATGACAATCGCGATTACTTACGTTACGTTTCTGACACGCATGTAAGACATGGAGGTTTAACCGTGTACGTGTTGTACTTGTGATCATGATGATAACGATGATAATGTGAATAGAACATGAACCGTTATGACGATGATATGACTATGACGACATGGCAAATGTTCTGGTATCAGAATAATATTATGATATCCTATTCAAGTGAAAGTAGCGGGGATGATGAAGATGTTGAGGAATAGTGTACTGGTGTTATGCTCTGGGTTTTGAGATACTATGTTATCTGATGAAAACTTGTGAAATGTAGATAACAGATTTCATGTTTTTTCGTGTTTCCCAAATAAACACGTAGATACATACAGGTATAGGTACGCCTGTCTGTATTATTATCATCTCGCCATTTTTTCTCCGACCAGACAGGCGGAAACTGAAAACCTATTTTAGATGATGAGGTTGCTGATATGATCATTTAATAGCAACTTGCACCATTATTAAGTAGTGTAAGCTGTTTTATAATTTTGTTCATTCTGTCTGTCCGTTCGTACTCTTTGTAAAAGTGGAAACCTGATATTCTTCTAAATTTAGTATGTAAGCTCCTTTGGTCAAAAGCTGTATGGTGCCAAGTCTTTAGATTTCCCCCTAATGACAATTTTTATGACAAAATTTTTATTTTTGAAATCAATGTAATTTGATACGCAGATTTCGAATATGATATACTAATCGTCTAATTTTCCCATGCTACTTTGGTATATCGGTTATTTATTTACAACGTAAAAATGCTAGTTATTATTAATATTTAATATTATTTATGAAATGCATTCAATTACGACACGAAGTTTCTAGGCAAAATATGTCTCTAAAGTCTGGAAAATTCTGAGAGCTCCATACAACATTTGGAAAAAAAAGTTTGATTGCATAAAAGATCCGTTTTATTATTTATGCATAAATATGTTTTTATTATTTTATTTGGAAACTTTTTAATGGGGTCACAGGTCTCAAATGAAATTTGTAACAACTGGGCAGAGTTGAATGAGAATATACAACATACATCAAAGACAGGTACGCAATGGGTAATTAATTGTCTATACAATAAAACAAATTCATCCGTATGCCCAACAAAAAATTCCAGTTTAATTTCTTGGAGTAAAATATTTGTAACTGTGTCCATGTAGAAACGCATTTATTATGGGCCATGCAACACATTTCTTTTACCATTCTACTAACCAACATCTACAAAAAAAATTATGATTTTTTTTTATTCAGGGCAATTCAGGTGCATTTTGTCAAACCAGTACACTAGTTCAACGTTAAATTTAACAAGGTTTTCTATGAAACCTAATGACTATAAACTGCAACGACAAGTGTGTAGCCATGTGAAATGCACTTTATTTTTTTGTGGTTTTTTTATTCCGCTTCTTTGAAGCCCGTGTGTAAAAGCAATAATAAAGCAAGACATTGTCGAAGATTTTTCTCATACTCAAGCACGACTCTTCCTAATATAACCTAACAAACTATAAATAACTATTCGATTTTTCCTTGTGTATTTACTTAACGACAGTAACTAAAAGGCGCCAACCCGTAGCAGACAAAAATAAAAAAAATAAAAGACAAAAAAGACACTAGTCAACTTTTATTTTATGTAGTATATTTTTTCTTGAAAGTGTCTACATCTGTCCATCCCAATTTTCTCCCGTTAACAACTTAGTACTCACATCATCCCAACTTAAACTTAAGCGGCAACAGTGCATGAACTGTTTGTTTCCGACGAACAGTCTTTTTTTCTGTGGAATTATTCTCATGTCAGTAAAAATGACAAACAAGTGTTGGAAAAAAACTACTACATGCACAAAAGTACACACATACAAGTTGAGGGTGGCAATAAAATCTACAACAAATTACAACATCCAGCCAAACAGCTTGCTTCGTGTCTCTGTTCCTTTTGGTGAAAGTAGGGGGGAAAAGGACAGTAACTTTGTTCGTTGTTGCATTTTTATTTGAAGTGTTTTTGCATATAAAATAATATCATAGTACAGCTCTAAAGTGCATTTTACAACCAGGCTCTTGTCTCTCTCTCTCTCTACCTTCTCTTTCTGGTTTGTGGTCTCTATTCTCCTGTTACTGTAGCTGCTATTCTAGTTGGAAATCCCGTACTTTACTTGAATATACATATAATCATCATTTGAGATTTGGATTTCAGATTTCATTGTCTGGTTGTCTACCTCTCTCTCTGTTGTCTACCACACACAACGACACAGCACACAATAAACAGATGAAATGGTTCTTGCACACACTACTAGCCATGCCGTATGAGTAGCAGGCACGATCACACAGCGGTTCTCCTAGAGAAAGCAGAAAAGATGAGACAAAGCAGGCAAACTAATGCTGTGTGTGTGTCTCTCTCTATCTATCTTTCTGTTCCTTGCCTCTCGCCAATTCACCCTAAAAGAATTTTCACACTTAGGTAGTCATGCATGAAAAAAGTGTCATGGTAGCAGCAGAAGCAGCAGAGAAAAAGGCGCAAGAAAAGTGAACAAGAAAGGTGGAAATTTATGTAGGTACATACATGCCTGGAAGGTTGGAAGCAGACTGGATTTGGCGTGTACATAATAAAATAATATGTATTTGTATTCCACACATGCAATTTGTGTGGTCGTACTCCTTGTGATTCTTCTTGCCATTATATCCCTATCACAAATATGTATATACACGTTGCTGATATGGTGGGATGATATAAAGTATTTTATTTACAGAGTGACAAAAAGAGGAAGATATAAATGATATGAAGAGCAATGGAACAGGAGAAAGGCAGGGGAAAAGAAAGAAGGAGCTGCTCAAAGAATCCAAAAAATTCCTATCACAAAAAAAAATACAACATGAGAAAAGAATAGGAAAAATGACATTTTTTATTTTTTTCTCTCCTTTTTTCTGAGGGGAAAAAATGTAAAAAAGAAGTCATGCACCTGTTCAATTTATAAGGTTGCATTATGATGATGAAAGTGTTCATGTTTGTGTGTGTGTATTTTCTTTTATACCACCTTATTTGTTTTTATTTGTGATTCTCAGGATATTTTTTGTCTGGCTTACTAATCCGCTTATATAGGCATTTGTGTAGTAAATTGGCATAATGTTTGGAAGAGTATGACTACTAATGTAAATATTATTATGGAGGCAAGGGAGAGAAATGTAAGAGACATCCAGATTGGAGCATGAATATATGCTTGTCATCCCAACTTGTCTCAAGTTGAATGTGACAAACAAATAGACACACACAAGGTGTACCTATGTATCTAGTGTAGTGTAGCATTCAAATCCCAATATTCCGTAACGTAATATTCCTATTTTACTCTTTATAAAGTATGGAGGATTGTCATTTGTCATCATTACTTTAATGTTCTTATGATCAATTAAATGCACCTGCATATGTACGTACGTACATTATCATAAAAAGTAATATTATTTTCTTGTTGTACCTGTTCATACTTTTTTAATGGAACAAAAAAAAATGGATTTTTTTAAGGTACCAGACAGGCAACACTGAGACAAAAACATAAAAAAATGTTTACAGATAAATATACATACATACCTACCTACATGGATACACACATAATATGATTGTTTGCCAACATTTTGCATTATGGATATTATTTTCTTTAACAAAAAAATCCGATGTGTGTATGTTTGTGTGTGTGTGTGCAAGCATCCTCCTATCATATGCCATTGCCATATACACGGTCGAACATTTCCATTCACATATCTCTACTTGAGTTAGGAAAGCGTAATATGATGTATGAATGGACTAGAATAAGACTCGGCTGCTACTTCTGCTTCTTCTGCTGCTGTTACACCAGTAGTGAATAGATTTTTTTGTAGGTGGAGAGAAGAAGCAACGGATGTGGAATAATGTTGTTATGTGCATAATAGCTACTACTGCTACTATTACATTATCCCAACCTACATCATCGTGTACCTACTTAACCAGATTATTATGTGTTCTGTGTAGTTTGTAAATATCATGAGCGCATAACAAACTTACATGCATATGTACGTACATAAAGAAAGGATGATAAGAAAGAAATGAAAGATGTTAAAAGCAGCAAAAAAAAATGTTGAAAAAAGTATGGAGAGGAAATAGACACATTTTCTTTCTTTTTTATGCGCTAGCTAGAAAGAAAGTAAACTTGTCTGCATTTCTTACTCGTTTATTCTTATTTTTTTCTTTCTTTGTTGCATATATATAGCTCACCTCACCGACACACACACACACACACACACGTACACAAAATATTAGTTTTCCCCAAAATCCTCTTTTACGGCCCTTCATTTTACATTTAGTAGAGTAGAGCCAACATAAGAGTAAGAAAAGGAAGCAGAAGAAGAAGAAGACGACGACAAGTAATAATTCTTAACAATTCTTGCTTCTTCTTTTGCTATTGAGAATTTCTTCCTTTGCAACACAAACGCGTACAAACATCCACCCCAAGGGATCTATCTACCTTTTTCTTTACCCTCGTCATTATCATCATCATGATTTCATGTTATAAAAAGAAACCTCTGGCTGTGTGGATAGTAAAAAAAAGTAGAACGATGCAATGTGTAGTAATGTTAATGTTTGGAGAGGTGAGTAGTGTGTGTGTGTGTGTGTGTGTGTGTCGTCTTGTGACAGTGGAAGCTGGTTTGCTGGGTGTTGATTGTTGGCTAATATCCTATATTGCTGCCGTCATGGTGGTGGTGGTGGTGGTGCTATATAAAAGGCTTCATCTTGTGTTGTCCTTGTTATTACTTTCATGCTGCTTTGCTCCTTGGTGCTCCATGCTACTACTATGATAGTAGTCTTCAGTAATGTGCATTTACTGACACATTACAAACAGTTACACAGTTTATGTATGACCATGACTATTACCAAGAGAAAAAGAAGCCCATAACTCCACTATCTTCACCAGGGAAAAAAATACAACAACCGAAAATGTGTCATAAGCACACACACACATACACACACAAGAAGCGTCAAGCAATAAGTCTACTAATATCATTTGGTTGGTGGCTTTTTAGATTAGAATCGTAAAAAGAGAGGAAAAAGCAGGACTTTCACTATCAGCTTTCTTCATTTTTTCGGGAGAGGTATAAGACGCGATGATGATTGGGAAGTAGAGGTGGCAACAAAAATCATCATGTATGCATGTAATGTCTCCTCTTCTGCTTCCCCCTCCCCAGAAATTCTTTTTTTGCTTTACATATGCACGTATTATACTTTAACATTTTGCCTCTTTTATCTATCTCCTCTTGCATGTCAAGAGAGATAGGGTTGTAGTAATGTATATACAATTACTACACTGGTACTAGACTACATTATCAAGTTTTTTCTCTCTATTCTTCTTCTTCCATTTCAGTGTAGAAGGTGTATGTCAGAGTGAAGCAAAGTCAGTTTGTTGGTCGGCTGGTACTTGGAGTATTTGAGCTATTTTCATAGTTATAGGACAAGTCTGCTGCTAGTAAAGAAAATTCTTCATTTTCTCCTCGCCTCGTTCTCGAAAACCCCGAAAAAAAGTGATATCCAATCTTGTTGAACACAAAGAGGTCTGAGGACACATATTGCGCTCCAGTTCCACTGCTGCTGCTACTCCTCCTACTACTACTGCTGATACTGCTACTTATGCGTGACATTTTTCATTTCTTCTCATTTTCAATGCTTTTTGTTACAAGCATAAGTGCTATTCTCCATGTTCCGCTCTCACCTCATCATCATAAGAGATATCTTCCTAGTCAACAAATAATTCTTTATTTTCACAAAAGCTCCAGAGACGGGACCTGATTGTCTCAGTGCTCAACAAATCCTTTTCATTTTCACAAGTTGTGCTGCTCAGCGATAAAAAAATATATGTTCCTGGCTTGAAAGTATCCTTCGATTTTTTTCTCTCTGTAGTTCAGTACTTCAGTACTTTTGGGCCATTTCATATATTCAACATTTGTATTTTTTATTATACAAATGCCCTTTCACAGTAAATGATTGCGTATATGTACATATACTAATAATCCTGGAATCATCATCAGCAGCAGCAAGAGCTGTGGAAGCACACTAAGCTCTGAAAGTGCATTTTGGAAATAGTAGACGGGCTCCGCTGTCTGGAAATTAGCAGAAAGGAACAAAGTTAAAGGAAATTGAGAGAGAGAGAGAGAGAGAGAGAGAGAGAGAGAGAGAAGCAAAAAGAGAGTATAGGACAAGGAGTGTAGAGAATGGGATGAGACAAGGAAAGGTTACAGCAACGACGACGACCACTACTACTACCACCACCACCGTAATGACGGCGATAGAAAAGATTCCTCCTGTTCCCCTGGCTAACAGTGTGGATAGCAGGCTGTTGTAATTGATATAATATCTTTTATGTGATATGTGTGTCGGTTGTTATTTGTGGTGGCTGGTCGTGAGCTTCCTGCATATGAACACATCATCATCATCATCATCACACTTACAATACAAGAAGTAGGAGAGGAGGAATAGATATTTTATGACGTTTTATTATGGAGAATGTCGGGGTTTTTTTTCTTCTTCTCCAAGTCAGATGTTAGCAGCAGAGCAATCAGCCAGTTGAGCTCTTCTCTCATTTTGTAACTTGCGGTTTGAGTCTCTGTGTGGTGGTGATAAGTAGCTGTTCACCCGAAGGATTTCTAGCAGTTTCGTCGAGATGAGTGATTGAGAAGCACATTATTTCCACTCAACCTTTTAAATCCAAGTGCATAATCAGCAGAAGAAGAGGAGGTCGACGAAGAAGTAGAAGAAGAAGAAGAAAAAGTAGAAAGGATTGCAGTCACACCTTTTCGCAGGAGTTTTTGTGAAGTAGCAGTGTATATCTTGAATGCGCTATTTGCCCAAAAAGTTTATAATTAGTGTACCACATCACACAAGGTTCTTGGGGTTTATTGATTTGTTTGTTTACTTGTTAGAGTAATCATCAAATGAAAATTGATGTTGCTGAAGTCGTACAAAATTGTGCGACCTATATTATAGCCACCTAATTCTAGGGAATTTTCTTCTTTTTTTTTGTTTGGAAAGTTAAGCAAGTGAAATCCTATTGTTCCCTCTCTCTCTATATATATATATATATATTACCTTTAATGTTGAGTAATCCTCTTTCCTTGTGTATTATATATTTTTTAGAAAGGCAAAGGGAAACATTGTAGCTACCTTCCAATAAAATGTACAAAGATATCCAAAAATAAGTTGTAATTAGTTTTTATTGGTTTCGCTATAAAATAAATATATACATAAATTGCGACGCATGAAATGTCGTCATCACCATTGGAATCTTAGTAGCCATTTTATGGAAACAAACATTCAACGTGGATAAGTAATATTTTACACTTTGCTGTAGTTCTCAAAAGTGTTTTCATCTTCTTCCCTCCTTTCAAGTCTCTTCATGAACGAAGTAAGAAAGGATTTTATTTTATTTTACATACATATATTTAAAATGTGTACCTTTTACAACCAGCTTCCATTTATTCTATCATTTTTAAGTCACTGCAACAATTTAAAAAAAAAATCTAACTAATAACTCGCATAAAAAATTTTGGGATACATGTGTATTTTCATTATAGTATTAAAGCCACCAGCTCACAAAAAAAATCCTTATGGATATTCTCATAAAAGACGAACGTTGGTACTCTTAATAATACGCCAAAGTCATGATCAAAAGAATGAGTCGCCTATGGCATCTATTTTACGGTTTTTTCAAATTACCCATGTATGTATTACACATATGTAAGTCCATATTCGCTACCTGAAACAAAGAGAAGTACGCGAAACGTGTTCTTTAAAAAGAAAATCTACCTGTGATTTTACAACTTGGTTGTACTACTTATACTTATTATATTTAAATAGAAAACTAGACTAGAAGTCTATACAACTTTATAGAATGTTATGACATATTTATGTGACCTTATAGTGTTTTTTTTAGTTTTATAAAAATGGAAATACGACGTAAAAACTAAGACACTTTTTTTACCCCAATCCAAAAAATAATATATACCTTTTTGAAGTTGAACCGAAATTTTGTTGACATATATAATAATATATTTTAGTATAAAAAGCTCTGCAAGCTGTGTAAAATATTAATCAAATCTTTACGACCGCCGCTTTCAAAGGACAACAACAGGCCAAAATATTTGCACAATATATATATATTTTTTAAATTGTAGGGCGTAATTTGATATTTTTTTTTTTTTTGTGAAAATTTTTACCATTTTGCTCAAAAAAAAAATTTCACGCGAAAATTTTTGTTGTCAATTTCTCACTTTGAATAATTTTAGTAACAATATGTTATACTTTTTTTTATATACATTACACTGTTTTTTGTTTTTGCACTCTGAAGTAAAACTTGTTTTTTTAATCAACGCCGACGCTGACAATGGCTGGAAAAGAAACAAAAAAACCAATTTTTTCTTCTTCTTTTTTTGGTGTTGAAATTGTTTTTCAGACTTTCAGAGTTCAGCAGATCTAGATCAAAAAGTGTGGGTGAGCAGCAATGGACAAATCTCCGAGCTGTTTTGGCATGGTATGCTCGACTTAGGAGGATCAAGAGGTCGGTATACAACATCAACAAAAAACACCTACAAGCAAATTTTCTATACTTTTTTTTTACAAAAATAGAAAATCCATATGTTTTTTTACACAAAAGTTATTTCCATAATCAAAGACAAAAATTGGAAATAATTTTTTTTTAAATCTTTTTTATTTTTTTAACAAAAAATACTCTCCCTCTTTTCTCTGCATTTTGTGCATTTTGTCTTTGTAAATTTTTGAATTAAAAAAATACTGTATGACTGTTACTCAAGTAGATTAACTATTTAGAAGAAATACCACAAAAAATGCCAGTTTTATCAACTAATGTATTTTTGTCTCTATTTTTTCTGTATTTTTACTATTCCATTTCATGTATCATACCATATGTCACGCAAAAAAAATGTATGAAGCGTTACTACAACAAGAGTGTACGGAATCACAGTAGAAAACGCTTGTTCCATTAACCTCTCATCTCCTCAGTCTTCTTCACTGCTCACTTCACAGTTATCAAAATTAACATGAATCATTATATATTTTTGAGGCCATCATGCCACCGCTTGGTTTTTTAAAGTTGTTTTTACTGAAAAGAAAAGAACCGAAAAACTCACTCTGTGGTTTATGTATGTCATCGTGATCGATAAAATCAATATATAGATACATATGCATATCTTGTTACTTTTGACATTTTTATGATTGCAACCAATCAAGTTTTTTTTTAAGTCAAGGTTTTATTTTTTCAGCAGACATTCCAACCTTCACGTTCCAAGATTGAAATGTTTTGAGTTGAGTTGAAGTTGTTGAAACTGTCGAGTTTTTTTTTACCAAACTGAACTTTTTTAATGCCAAGTTCCTTTTCAAATGATTCACATTATTATTATTACTACTATTTCTGAGTGATGAGTTGTTTCATTTTCTATTTCATCCCTTTTTATTAAACGTCATTCTGCTGCTATACATATGTATGTACATATGTTTGTATTATTATTTATATATAGCCCTTCTGTTTAAGTCTTTTCAACACTTAAGCGACTTTCTCAGAAGCTTGTAAAAAAAACTTTACCATGCACATATTATTTATTAGTATTCAAAATAGTTATTGAATACACATAATTCACTGACTATAAGACTGGTATATATTATAAATAGATATAGGTATAAATAGATTAGCGTCTTGAGATTTACTATTTGAGACGATTATACTACACCACCGCTTGACATTGTAATAATAGTTTTGCATTCAACAGCACACCCTCCATTTTTACCCTGACATCTTAACTACCCGTATTGTGGTATGAACAAAAAATAAAAATAAAACCAAAGGATATAAAAGTATACCTTAAATGTTTACCTTAATTTAGATTTTTTTTTAAATATAGATTGTACCTCTTTTTGTCTACTATCCAAAATATTGATAAAACTCATCATCATGTATGTATTTTGTGTCTCTGGTCTTTCTTTGTCTTGTTTGTCAGCAAATTTATTTCAGTGTCTCTAACGAACATTAAAAAAAAACCTTTGCTGTAAATTTTACTAGCCCACTCAATACCATGAATATATATATTTATATGAGACCATTGTTTATACGTATCTTGTGTTGTTTTACACTTTGTCAATGTATCTTTCTTGTCTTGTTTTCTTGGAAAAATGTAACCCGGTACTGTACCATCATTTTTATACAACTAGTGCGTCTTCAGTCTTCGCATTGTCTTGTTATATCATACTCTTGCCATACCCCACCCCTCTTTTTCCCTATATAATTTTTAATGGCTACAGTGAACAATAATACAGTGTTTTTATATTTAAAAAAAATATGTGATGTTGTTGTTGTTGGATGATCTAATACCCTTCTTATCTTCGGGTTTTTCTCACTATTTAGTATACCTGGTCAACTTAGAATATACTTTTACATATAATTTGTTACAAATCTTAATTATTATTATGACTAGGCTAAACAACTGTTTTTATGGAAACCTATAAGTACCCTCTTTTTTATGAATGTGTCGTTCAATCTACTCTATAACCGTTTGTATGTATATCCCTTTCCACTTTTTAGCGTTTCTGTACATAAAAAACAAGCACACATATTCCGACTGATGATATACATAATATTATGATTGTTGGGGTGCTTGTTTCAAAACAAAACAAAATCCGTTTCTATCTATTGTTGTGCTCGCATTGTTGTGTGTGTGTGTGGTGTACTGTGTCAAACTTCTGGAAAAATCCTAATGGATATGTAAATGAGCTCTGGATACTACTAGTACGCCAGTGTCACACACACACACTTGACGCTTGTCAGAGGGAAAAAAGGAATGCTTTTATTATGTGTTGTCCTTTGCCACATAAGTGTATACATATATTTTATTATTGTCTCTTCGTGCGTGGCATCCGTGGTGTAATTTCTTATTATCCGTGTCTCTCTGTAAAGGTGTTGATAAACCAGGAGTAATGAGTACATTGTGGTAATTGCAATGTTTATTGTAGCATATTGTTTGCTCTCTGTCTCCTCTCTTTCTTTTATTATCCTTCTTCAGGTGTTCCGTTACTTTATTATTATTATTATTATTATTACTATTACTACTAGCTACTGCTGCTACGTGAATGTTTATATTCATACTGTCCAAATGTACAATATCCCTTTGTCATGTAAAATGTATATGTAGGTGTCTAATCATGCATAGAGATTTGTTGTTTATTATTCCAAAATAAATAACACTATGCATCCCTTTTTGATTGGTAATAATAATGGTTGGTGAAGGGATGTGTATTTACGTGTTACGTGATATATATATATACTATGTTTATTGTTTATGTGTACCAAATATTGAAATATTACCTTTGATGTGTGTAATAATTGGCAGTTTGATATATTTGTGTAAATTGTACGTGTCACGTTTGTCATATGTCATCTTTTGTAACAACTTTTAAAGTTGCCATTAGTCGTATTCCTTTCTTTAAAAAAAATTAACAATCATTAAGTTGTCGTATAGACATATGTTGATGTAATTGTATATACCTATACATATCTATGTGTGTGTGTGAATTTACCAAACATGGTTACTACTGCGTATTCTTCTTTTACTTTTACTTTGCTGTTTGCGTGACTAACTCTTTCTCCCTCATTTGTTTCCCTTGTTTACTTACTTGTCAGTTTGTAGTTACCACTTTCTCTAATCCAATCAATACAATTTTGTACACTTTTTCAGTACACAAGTTACTCAATATAGCAGCGTTGAGTCAATGTTTTAATAAATAAGGGACTTGAGCAATTGGTATTGGTAAAGCAAGCTTTTTGCCTGCTTTTGACTATGATTGACAAGTATAAAGTACACAAGCTCCGCTTTGAAATTTTCTCTTTGTAATATAATCTTCCTTCCTTGAGCGCTACCAGTAGTAGTAGTATGTAGGCTACTGCTATTTACATTTGCTGCGTGTTTGTGGACCTTTGTGTACTTTGTTGTATTGCGTAGTTGTTGAAAAATCAAGTTCCCATTGTAATTTGTGGGCGTATATATATATGTACACATATATTTGCTTTGCACACACACAAATGCAAACAAAGAGCTAGGCAACGTCAGCAAACTTGAAACGAGTTAGGGTGTAATTAAGCTGCAGTGATGCGTTTCTCACAGAACGTCAGTTTAGTATATAATCCAATCCCTTTTCCAAGCTGGGATCCAGTGGAGCGTCCATCTTTCTCGACTTTTCCTGTAACGAACCACAAAAAGGTCTTTTGATCCTGGAAAGGAGCCCCCTTTTTACTCCTGCTATATACACAGCCATTATTGGAATTAGCATCTAGAGAACCCTCGTCATTGTTCTGTTCTCCACTTATTTTTTTTGAATCGCCCCAATTAAATATGTTTTATTAAGGGACGGCTTCATAATTGAAGAATGGTATTCACGACTAGTTAACTTACCAAGAAAGGCTCAAAATCATTGAGAAAGTTACACAAATACTAACTGTAATTCCGTTACACTGCAAAACACGTGCACGAAGAAAAAACCACCTTATATGTGGCCTAAAGAAATAATAACATAATAGGATAAAATTGTAAGCGCATGTGAATAAATAGGTAACTGCAAACTTTCAACATTATTAGTTTTTTCTTCCTGCTCACTCAGCTCATTACTACATCACCTTTAGCATTTGCATTTAGTGTATGGCTAAGCACATGTCACGGAACATAATAATACGCAATATTACAACTACAACTTATATCTAAAGAATGTTCATTTTATTGAGGCTCCCAAGAGAGTTTTAAAAGATTACATATGCTGGAATTAATATGTGCTGCAAAAGTTTGATGTAGGTTTTGTCTAGAGGTTTTTTTTATATACGTATATATATATTTTGCAACACACATTTCTAATATGCATTTTAATTTAAACATAAAATCATTTGAGTTGAATTTCAAGAAAGTTTCTTGTGATGTCGCTGACATCTACTTTTGGCTCCTCCTTACAACGTGTGTGGAGCCAATGTAAAGCTTATAAGTTGAGTATATAGCAATGTTTAAAACAGATGTCAACGTTTTGGAAAGCAATTACATATTACCTGTTTCCACTAATTTGGGCTGAGACATAGATAGAAGAATAAGAAGAATATGGAATATCCGTGCTGGAACTTGGAAAGTATTTGTCCCTTGTTTTAGTATCCTTTTGGTACAAAAGGGGAAGGACCAACAAAGTTATCTTGAACTCATTTCCTTTCTCAAAATGAATCTTGATCATGTTCTTTTAGAATAGAAATACAGGGATACCTCTACAACATGCTGTATTTAAGTGTACTGTCTTGCGTACATCATCAACATCGTCACAGTTGGATGGTAAATGAAGAGGAACTAAGTTTTCTGAATCATTTCCGTTGTTTGTAATAATACATACCTTTTTTGCTTGCTCACTCGGTTTTTTTGTTATTCCCTCCATTTACACACGTACATTTCTCTAATTTGTCTATTTCCACACACACACACCAACACACAGCATGTTATTATTTTTATTATTGCTGATGTGCTCAGTCTACGAATAAAGGATGAAGCATAACTAGCCAAAAACAAGGAAACCTTCAATAAAACCAACCCATTCGATATTTCTTGACGATAATTACTTATGTTTAGGGTTATTGGCCTAAATGTTTACAGGAATTGCCTGATTTCATCCAAATGCATTGAGGCATGTGACTGTACATACGTAGATAAACTCAAAATATTTGGTGAAAGTTTCATTACACATACATGCAGAGACATGCACAGCGTGTGTGTGTGTGTGTGCAAGTATGCCATCCTGTTACATATTTTTCACAATCCAAATTAGGTATGGAAGTTGCACAACTTTCCTATTTCCGTTTGATTCACGTTTTACGGATGTATTTTTTTATGTGTACCTACTCCAATTTTCTACTTTTCAATCTCATCTATCGGAGTTAAACAAACTAGGTAATAATGATGCATATAGCTCTAGCTACCTATGTATTTCCTCCCGAAAAAAAATTCTAGCTAGTGAACAAAACATGGAGGTTTTTTTTGCTGGAATAACTAATCTAAATATACACATTTGCCATGATTTCCTAGTAACTATCTCTGTATAAGATATTTTAAATCATAACAAGCTCTAAATGGGAAAGTTTGCTTGAATACAAAAAAGAGGGAAAATACATGTAAAAAACCAGTTGAGCAGCAAAAACGTTTTGCGATTAGAGTAAATAATGCCTGCTTTTGTGTTTTCGACCTGCTGTTCCCTGTGATCATACACTTTATTTTTTTTTTCTTTGTAGGAAACAAACCCCCTATCCTTTTATGCCAGAATAAATCTCCTTGATTTTTGCTTTGAATTCCCATTTTGTGTATTTTGTATTGAGCTTTTTTTTGTGGAACATCACACACAGGTTTTTGACGTGTTTAATGAATGAAAATGCTTTGTGGAAATTTCTTTTTCTCCCTATAAAAGATATACTTGAGCATGTGTAATAAAAAAATCCGTGTTTTGTATTGGTTCTTACAAGGGACTAGCTCTTGTAACAGATTGGAATAATTTTTTGCTGTAGCCCCGGCCGAATAAGGGGTGACTGTGGTGTAGGATTACTTGTTCACCGTTATTCGTGTTTACCGTATGAACATCCTCCTGTACCCCAATTTCCCGCAATTATGTAATTAGTATGATAAACGTAACCACCTTGTGAATTGTGAAAGTTTAGTCCTTTGTTGTATGTTGTATCACCAATACAATTGGATTTTCACCCCAAACCCCCAGTTACCCTCGGGGATGAAAATGCATGTGTCGCAAGGCCTTACTCCAACGGTGTGAACTGTAAACCGCGCATGGTCAGACATTCAGAACGATCTCATAAACCTTTTGCTTTTTAAAATGAATAATATTTAATAATGAGTAATAATACGGAATGAATTAAATAATATGTGTATAAAAATAGATTCCTTGTAAACCATGCAGTGACATATAAATAATGTGTACATGCATCCTAATGCCGGTATGATAAAAAATGAAACTCTACGCTTTCTTTTTTGCATGTGTAAAAGCTTTGATCTGAAAAAAATTGTAACCGCATGCCTAGTTATATTTGTACATAATAATACCTATCCATTAATGTTTGTGACATTACTCATGTTTTTTTTTTCTTAAAAAAGTGTAAAAATGAAAAGATCAGTAAATAAACAGGTACTTTTGTGCAAATAAAGAGCTTATATATTATCTTTATGTGTGTGTATGAGCGGATGTGCAACAAAAACACTTGCTCCCCATTTAAAAAAATATATTCTTACTGTTCAGTTGTTTGTATAACCAGCAAAACCATATGGATTTGAATTCGGCTTAAGTTTAATTTGTACTGATTGATGAGATTACTAAAAGCTTATTATTATTTAAGAGAAAAGCATGTCATGCGCCACCTAAAATTTTCAATTTTTGTGATCAGATGTGTATCGGTTATATATGTAGACTGTAAAACTGAGTAGATGGACCAGGAAAGTTATAAGACTTTGCACACAGACAAATATATGGTTATTCTGTTCTTTTGAGGACTTGTGTGAGAACCTACCTTGCCTTGGTCTACCTCGTAGACCTTTGGTTGGGTTTTCTGTGATTTTCGTCATTTGTTTTCTTCCAGTTACAAATTTATGATTTTTTTTTGAGGAATAGCACTCACTCTTCTATACTCAGTTGTTTAAAAATGTCGAGTAATGCAAAACTTCGAAATTTTGTGTACGTAAAATAAGTTATACTTTGTGCGTGTACTAAATATTGTGAGTTTTTTCATATGTGTGTCTGCTATTTATTAATAATATTTCATGTGTTTTCTGTATTCCAGTATATAAATCTAAATAGGTAGTTTTACTTTCTCTTGTTGTTTTTTCACTTGTTGTTGTGTCTGCCTCAACGAAATTGTTTGACTTGTTTGTGTTTTTTGTATTTATGGAATTATGTTATAACTTGTCAAAACAATCAACATTAAAGAATTATGTGTATTCTTCATAATTTCTTGAACATCTGCGTATGTGTGTATTTTCCACCTACACATTCTTTTTTTAATTGTGATGCTCGTAGGCACACATATTATCTCATTATCTCGAAAGAGAATAAAAAAAGTCATCCTAACTATGTCTATTCTGGACTTGTAGTTGGGGTCTAGAATCAAAAACTATGTATTTTCGTTACATTATTACACTTGTTTCCATGTCGTGTTCTCGTTTTGTTTTCGTGTGTACGTTCACCACCTTCTATACTGCCTGTCAAAGATTGTACAAGCATTTTAAATGGAGGAATCCTTTTGATATATATATATTTATATTTATTATTATTTTTGTGTACTTGTGCCACCAATTCTTGTCAAATTTGTTATTAAAGTTAGTTAGAATGGTTATTACTGTGTGTCTTGTTATTATTGTTATTAGTATTATTAGTATTATTATTATTATTATTATTATTCATGTCCCTAGAAACGAGAGTTTAAGATGCATAATATTGATAGATCATTTTAACAATTCTTATTCTTATTGTTATTATGATGGATGAAGATAAATAAGGCGAACTTTCTTATTTTGCTATTGTGAAAAAGATGACAGAAAAGAAGAAGAAAAAATATTTGTGTTTGGAAAATGCTAATTCTAATATTTGACTAATAAACTTGCCATTAGGTCGAAGAGCAATCAGCGTTGGATGAAGTTAAGAACCACCGTACAACTCACTGGGGCGATCCAGAGCGTACAGAAGAAAGCTCCTTTGAAAAGGGAAGACTCATTTCTCAAAAGGTTTTCAACCCGTCAAATTCCCGAACAGGTACGTTACTTAGACAAAAAACAAGTATAATCACTTGCTCGTCTAAATATATACATATATATTAGCTGCATTAAGCAGCATTATAATTTTGGCAGTTTCTTCAGAAATCAAGCTGAATGTAGAACGTTTTGCATTGAAATCGTTAAAACTTTAACAAATATATACATATATTCTGTATGTATTTGAAAAAGTTGAATACCTTTGTACACACATTTCACGTTGGAGTAGATTCCGAATAATCGTTAAAAAAAAGCCTTGAATGGAATGGTCCCTATGGTCTACTTAGAATGTACATTATTTGGTTAGTGCGTGGTAGTTGTTGAGCTGGTTAATATTTAATCCCCAGCGAACAAAAAAAATACTTCATTTTTTTTATTTACTTAAAATATACCAGGAAAATGGAGTAATGTATGCCGTAACTCACATATAAAAGCCGACCCTTTTTTATGCTGTAAATACTACAAAAAATTGCAGAGTAAATTTGTCTTTCTTGCCTTTTTAAAAATAAAACATATCATCAGTTCAACTATCTATAGAATTGTGTAAACTCTACTGCTACTTCTTCTTCTAGGATTCACTCTTATCATCACTAACTACATACGTAACATATCTACTGCATCATTTGATTTTGTAACATAATATAAAGTACATATAATAGTTTATTATTAGCGTTCTGTTCCGTTGAATTCACGCTGTCGTCGGCGCGTCAAAAATGCAAAATAAAACAAAAGTTCACAATTTTTGTACAATGAAAAGATTTTATATAAAAAAAGCTTGTTCACACTAAAAAGAATTACTCCATATATATTATACATACTCTGCTATAATATCTGTTCAAACTCTGCAAACATTTCATTTCTTTTCTTCTTCTTTTCCTTTCTCTATAATAATAAACCATCTTTATGTTTTACCCCTTTTTCAATGAATAGAAAAAAAAGGGAAAGCTTGCATAGGAAATGCGTACAATGATCCATTCTAAAGAGCAATTTCTCTCTTTTTATTTTCTTTTACTTCATTTTTATTGGTCCCATCCATTCTTACCATTACCATTATAGTAGTACATTATTATATGCACAGTGAAAGCTGCTTTCACTTTCTTATGAGTAACTTTTCTAACTTTAACTGAATGGAATGAACCACTTGAATGACAAGAAGTGAATGTATACTTGATTTAAAGTTTGCAACGAATAAAAAAATGATTATTTCTATTGGTCAGTGCAGTGGTGGTCCTGGTTGTAGTAGTGTTTCAATTGTAAAACATTTTATTTACATTTTTTTTTTGAGAAACTTATGGGCTCTTGAATGCAATATAGTACAAGCGCATGTTATTAAATTATACGATCATAGCTTTCAAACTCATACTTTTATTTTGGTATGATTTGATCGCACACATGCGAAACAGGGTAATTTGGATATCGTATTAGGATCATCATCTCATCTCACATTTCAGATTTCCAGACAAATCTTCTTCTTTTTCTAGTACTCAGTACTGTGCTGTACTTAAATAATATTGCACAAAAAAGAAGAAGACAAAGTATCAGTGTTACAACATGAGTTGCTTTTATCACAAATTTTTCCAGTGATGATTCCATATTATTACTATTAATATTGCTGCACCAAAGAAGAAGAAGAAGAAGACGAAGAAGAAGAAGAAGAAAATCCTTTTTTATTTTCCTGTTGGAAAATGGTTACATCTACCACTACTGTATATTATTATGAAGCCAAGTCGAGTAATGGAGCGAGTAACCAAGTTCTACCACTATACCTCCGTTTTTATGACCAAAAGACCAGTTACAACATCCTTTGGGTCAGACACACACACACAGAATTGAATGGGGAGAGGTTAAGGGAGAGAATATTATTGGACATTATACACATTAGTCGACTCACTCCTTACTCTTTTTCTGTTCTATCGTCCTTCCCATTATCCTATTCCTTTCTTCCGCTACTTTTTCTTCTTCTTCTTCTTTTCAATGTTTCCGTCGAATCTTTTTTTTCAAAATGGGTACTTGAATGAAACAGACGCGGAGACAGAACGCAAAAAAAGTACTGACTCAGTTCCTTACTTTACTTTCCCTTTTTCTTTTTACTTTCTCCCTTTTTTTGACCAAGATTGTGATTTTTGTATGTGTGATCATATGATATCTCGAAAATACTTTTACACTCACATTATTAGAGAATTTCCTACGAAACTCTCGCAAACCTACTTTTTTGCGTATCGATTTTTATAGCAAAAATGGTGAGAGTTTGAAATAAGGATTCTAAGGACTCTGCTGCTCTTTTTAAAGAAAATAAAAATAAATCATTACATAAAAATAGAAGAAAACCCCAAAAGAAAAGAAAGAAATTTAATACGATCTTAAATTCGTTCCTTTTTAAGGTTTGTTAGCTTTCTTTTTCTCAGTTTAAAATAAAGAGGTGTCTGGGAAATGAGTTTTTACCACCACCAAAAAAAACTTTTTTTTCTTTCCAAAGACAAAAAAAATTACTTGTTAGCGTCCATTGTAACAAAAGGGTTACCATATAAAAAATAATAATACAAAAGCACATGCGTTTCATACATTAACAGGTTTCCCGGTGAATACACTAATTAGTAGGGTGAATTGAGTATAAATGGATGAAAATTTTCGTGGTGGCTTTTTGTCGTTAAAATTAACAGGGTAAAATAAACACTCCTTTTACTACTCCTTTTTATAAAGGAGCAAAAGTAAGGAGTCATGCAATTTGGTGCCGGGTTGAATGAAAAGCTCAACCCAAAAAAAAAAAAATTTTCATGTAAATATTGACATGTTGTTGATGGGAAATTGTGTGTAACCATTCACCAATCTCGTAAGATTTAATGGTTTTGTTTCAATTTGAAAAGCCCTAAAACGTCATAAAGATTTATTTACGACCCTTTTGCTAATCCATGCAGAAAATAAAGTTTCATTACAAACCCGTCATCCTAAAACACAACTTGGTTCAAATAACTGGATGACTTATTACAACGACCAACTAAAAATACCATCCCAGAATTTTGTTGACAAGTTCAGCTCAATACCGCATCTGGGAAATTATGCACTTTTCACTAAACTATTTTTTTGCCAGAAGAGCTTTCGAGCTGTCAAGTCAGACTTGTCGCCTTAATAAACTCACGGCATGTAGCACGGCACGTACCTGTTTCCCACTTTTCATGTCATCAGACATTCTCTCAAAGGACACACACAAAACTACTACAGAACGAACCCTGTGTCCAAACTTGAAGTAGCCCAGTAAAGTTGAATAACGTAAGTACACTCACACAATATATTTCCATTGCAAATTTCCGCGGATGTTTGATTTTGCCATTAAAATGACAGCATAGTTATAACTTAACAATCTACATACACCCGTAATTTAGTATAAGGATTTTTTTTGCAATACGCAATTTGACATTCAAATGACATTTTAAGATTGGAGATCAATATTTTTTTTGGATATGCAAAATGTAATTGTAAATATACATAATAATAATAATATGCTACTACATACATGCTACAAATACTTTGGTCTCTAAAAACTCTACTGATAAAATGCATGTCCGTCTCGGTATAACAAAAATGGTCACATTACCCCTGAAACTGGTCCTGTTACAACGAGCGAACTAACCTAGATTTTTGTCTGCCGTAAAATAAATTGTGATTTTATATTTTTATGTTTAATAATATTGCAATGCAAGATTTCAGAGAGATAGAGGAGAGACGTTGTAGGCTTAAACCGAGCAAGATAACTGCATAATTTATACTTTTAAATTTGTACTGAAATTTTAGTACCTATAATATTTTACCTTTTTATAATTATATCATTACCTGTATAACATTATACGTAGACTTGGTTGCTGTTTCTTATGTAATAAAAACATGTCAAGAAAATAAGTTTACCAATAAATTTTGCAATTCAATTCAATTCAATTCATCTCAACTTTTGTTGTTATGACGGTAGTAATAGTAGTGATCGACTTATAATACGAGGTAAATAACCAACTGAGCCAAATTAGGGCAAACATTGCTTGTACATAAAAAAAATTTGAACAAATTTTAGTTTAAGTCAGCAGACGGAAAAAAATAAAATATATTCAAATAAGGTCAAATGTGCAAGGCAGTAAGTAAAAGGAGCATCAAGAGCTTAGCAAAAGAGCTGACTTTGCAAAGTAAGTAGTTTTTGTAGGATTTTTGTTGAGAGACTGCATAATCTAAACTCTTTTTAGGCTTTGTAGGTTGATGAACCACCACCATGTTGATGAGCATGAAGGGGTTCTCCACACGTGTTACTTGTGTAATGGAAATTAGCATTCCGAAAAGTAGGGTTTCCGAGGAAAACTGAGCAAAGTTTATTGCTTTCTCAGAAAATACAAAATTATGGCCTGGTATATACAAGATTGCGTGTGTGTGTGTGTGTGTGCTTAATTAGTGAGTAATATGTTTGGAGTTGCATAACATTTATTTATTTATTTATTTGGGGACACTACTATACTATATGGATGTGTTTCCTGAGTGTAAAAGCTTCCTCCAAGTCGACGCCTCCGTATCACTGTTTACTTTGGCCAATTCCCTGTATGATAAATATAGCTTGACAGGGAGTAATACGAAACTCGACATAAATTTCACAAACATATTCACGACAATAATAATATATCACTGAATTCTCTTTTGTTGTATGCTCCCTGTCCAAACTTCAAACTGAATAATAATAATAAAGTCATCTTATCTTGAGATTGTGCTGCACTCTGGTTATGTATGTATAACAATTGATTCTGATTGGGAGTTAGAATTGTATGAATGTCCGCCAACTGTAAAAAAATATATGGTAGTTTTCCCCTCTCTTCATATCCGATTCCATTAAGATTTTTACATGTCATGCTCAGCTGTATATATACACATATCTTGTTCTCTCCTTCGGACATACATATTATTATTATTGATGGAATGACGACGACGACGAAGACAAGGATAATGCTGAAAGTACAGTTACAAGATTACAAAGCATTTTCTGAAGCAAAACTGATATAATCGGATTATAATACCAGAGGGACAGAACATAAGGCGAGATTTGTTATCTCTCTCTCTCTCTCTCTCTCTCTTTCTCACTCTTTGAAAATCAGCAGCGAAGCAAAGTCTACAATCTTATGAATCACATCATGTGATCCACCACCTCCTTCTCCTCCACCTGTTTCTTCCATCAAACAACACACAACACCCATGCAATCTAATATACAATTATTGCAATCCTACTAGGCAGTCAATTCAGAACTGAGTAAACAAACCGTCTATTTACAGAGGCTCATCTCCCCTGTGTATATTATTATTCACAGCGTCAGCACGTGCCCTGCTGCCAACTTGTATGCATATATAAAATAACCCTGCCATCCTCCTTTCACGCCAATACCGTCAACATATTCAGCACTATTATTATTATTATTAATCGATAATAAGCATTCTGCAGGGTACAAAGTTCAATGGGATTGCTTCAATTGAATTTATTAGCGAAAATTCACAAAAGCCAGATAAATAATGTAGCAATAATTCTATAGAAAATAATATTACAGCAATATTATCCAGCGGCAGCTACAAAAAAATACGTTTCTTGTCCCACCACAAATCATCATCGAGCTGATGAAGCAGATTTTTTTTCCACCTTCAAAAAAGCCAATATATTTTTTCTTCTTCTAGGTATGTCTGTGCCAGCAAAGAGAAAAAATATGTTGTTTTTTTGTCTTTTCCCAGATTGCCCTTTTTTATTATTGTTATACATTGAATCATTTTTCGTTTAGCTTCCAGTTCAGTGGAACATAGAAATTGATAATAATAATGTGGAGCAATAAACGGTCATATACAAAAAAAGCAGGGAGAAACTTATTGACTCCACCAGGAAAAAAATAGATAAACGGAAGAATGGAAAAAAAGAAATGGTGAAATGACTTGATTACATATAATTTATGAATAGGAGAGAGAGAGAGAAAAAAAAAGACAAGAGAGATGAAAGCTAATAGAAAGGAACAGAAAAAAATTGCCTACAAAGATGTAGTGTTGTTCGCTGATGATGACGACGACGGCGATCATAATGGTGGTTGCACAAGCCTATAAAAAATAGCCGATTTTTTTCCTGTTTTTCGCGGCAGAGGTACACATAAAAACATTTGCATTACATAATATGTATAAATAATAATAATATATATCAATCCTGCTTCTTCCTTTTTTTCTATTACATTTTACAATTATTTCTTTTTCTACAACCAAAACCAACATATGAATAAAATAGACAAGAAATGGAGCAAAAAATATAGCAACAACGGCGGCGGTAGGAGCAACAGCAAACAAATTGCATGACACTAAAGATTCCAACAAAAAAGGGAAACCCTAACAAAAGTACTGGGCTGTACTGTTCAGTTGACTTCTGTGAAGGAAGAAGCAAACAAATGGCTTGTTGATTATTGCTGATTTGGTTTCCTCCTCGAATCACAAAGGCGAGAGAGAGAGAGACCATGTAAGTACCTATGCACTTGTGTAACCCTCTTGAGTACTCGTTTTATTCTCCTTTTATTTGTATGGGGATTGCCTTGATTTGACTTGACACTATAAGCTTGTCATGATGGCACGTATCCTGGATTTTTTAAAGTTTTTTTTTTGTATAAAAAGCAAAAATTAGCATTAAATCAGGCGTAGAAAACAGAAAAAGGATGAGTTGAGCAAAGTTAAAAAAAAAGTTATTTATTCAAAATATCAATGTACAAAAATATAATGATTTTTATTCGGATTTACATTAAACTGAACTTTAATTTTTTTTTAAAGTAAAATCATTATAAAATTAACCCACCTTTTTTAATTGGACGTGGAAGTAAAAAATTGTAGCTTGATAATATTATACATTCTTATTATGTCGATTAGTGTTTGGTATTTTTTTTGTCAAATTAAAGTTTGATATGCCAGATCAAAAATGAAAATGGATGAGACGCAGCATAGTGACTGATGTTACACAATAGTGTCTATGGTGGGGTGCAATAAAAAGAGAAAGTTGTTCTCTCTCTCTCTCTCTTTCTATATAGTTTTCCTTTTCTCTGTCAACTTGCTCTTCCTTCTGTATTATTGCTGCCCTATTGTCACAAATTTCAACATCATCATCATTACATTTATGTAGTTTGAAATGAGTTTTAAAATGCATGCTATGGTGATCATCATGCTGATGGGTAAAATAAAGGAATTCAATAAGAGTACAAGTAGAGAAAGGAGCTGTGTCTCCTCAACCAACAAAGTCTCCTCTTTCTCTCTCTCTCTCTTTCTCTCACTGCCTGTATTGTCTTGTATTGACTGTGACTGCTGATGCACTCAACTGCTCCTTGATGCTTGTATTTTTCAATGGTTTTCAAAGTGTCGAACAAAAAAAAACACTTTTAGTGCGAATGAGAGTAGTCTCTTTGCCACTCTTTCATTCATTCCCCGACTTTCTCTCATAAACTGAACAATGCCTAGAGTAAGAGAAAAGAGAGAGAAAGAGAAAGGCTGGGACTGGGTAGAAAGTAAAGTGGTGGTGTGATGTGATGTCAGAGGAGAAGGAGAACACTTCTGGTGCTTCTCTTTTTCTCTCATTCTGCTTGTAAGGAACATAGTAATTTTCTTTTAAGATGCACATTAGAATTCTATCCAACAGGAGAGAAATGGCCTAAATATGCAATGCAATGAGCATGTCGGTCGACCTATGTATCTCTTTCCTTCTTACTTTTTTTTCTTCCCCCCTCTTCACTAGCAACAACCATCATGCTCCTGCTGCTTTTCTTGGTGTTGGTGCAAAAAGAGAACACAAAAGGCGCTTCTCCATCATGAGAAGTACAAAACCATGTTTGTGTAACGTTACGTAACTGTAGTCCTGTAGCAGCAAGCACACCATATAATATCCCTCTTTAAGAGAAACGGACATGGCTATATATAACCTGCTTTTAGTCACATTTACAAATATATATATATAATGTGTGTGTGTGTGTGTGTATACCTTTGGTGGTAGTAATAATAATAATAGTAAATGTACCTATGTTTGTGTGAGAGCCCTCGACAGGAATTAGACCCATTATACTCTTCCTTCCGACCCACCAACTATCACTCTCATTTTTACCAACTTAATGGTACCAGCTGATGTGTGAGCCAAGCAAGACATCAGTACACTACATATATACATATTTTTTTATCAACCAACCTTTTTCTGTGACAACTTTACTCTGGTCAACCAAGTCTAGCCATTCAGCTCCCTCTTCCTCCCCTCTCCCCCCAAATAAAAAAAATCAGTTACCACTGCCGCATATTCCTATTGTTACATAGGCACCTCTTCCGTACAATACCATTTATAACATATAAACGCACTGATCTTTTGTGAATCTTGTCAGTTGTTAGAAAGAATTGAGATCACAACCAATTTTTTTTTAAAGGCTCTCCGACCGCTATAGCTTTTCATTCAATGGGAATCAAAGAATACCACATGCTTAACTGGGTATGCTTAACCAAAAAGAGCAGGTACGAATAAATATGTAATACATATAGTATGGCAGAAAAAAGGGTGAAAAAAATAGTTGGCCTAGTTGGAAGAATGGAAAAATAAGTAGGATAAAATGGGATAGATTGTTGTGATTTCATTCAATCTGATGCATGTACTTATGTATAGTATGGATGTTGTGAGTGTGTGAGTGTGTGTGTGTGTGTGTCTATGTACCTTTTGTGCATTTCTTTTTCTTGTTCGTATTCCACAATTGAGAGCATCACGTACCACTTTCTCAAGACAACATGGGCTCATGGATAGATTTAAACATTTATTTCCATAATGCACAGTTATATATGTATACGCTGTATAGGTATTGTATGAGATCCCACTTTTTTATTCGTAAAGTTATCCCCAGGAATTGATAAACTTGGTTGCTGCTTTGCTGCACACACGCACACACACACACACACACCCCCACACCGCATTCCACACAAAAAAAGAACATGAACAAGAGTTGAAGTAGAGACCTTTCCGAAGAATATGTACATACATAATATTTATTGTGGATGCTGCTACTTTACAAAAAAAATCTCCTCCTCGAGCTTTAACAATCCTACTACTATATTATATACTTACATATCCTTCACAAAAGAATATGTAATAGGTATTATATTATGCGTACATGATACATATATATATATAAGCTTTTTGTAGGTATGTTTTTGCTGAATAGAGAGAATTCCATTGATCCTTGCAGGATCGGCGGATGGCGAGAATGGACTTGCCTCCTTTCCTGTATACATTCCCTTCAGATTATTTGCTGAACACAGGATTTTCTTCTTCTTCCTTTTCTTCTTTCACTTCCCCTTTTTCCTCCTTATTACAATAACTACCGTAAAAGGTAATACAAAAAAGAAGACAAAAATCTAAAGTTAGAGACCACTCTCTCTAATACACTTCCTCTTTCTCTCTCTCTCTCAAAGTCACAATCGAATATTATATGTATAATAATATATACAAGCAAATTATCATTGGGAATGGCCACTTGGGATATAAATCTGAGAGGGAAGTGAGTGAATAAAAAAAACTGAGAAGGATTGATGAGAGGACGAGGACAAGAGGACAAGTGCTACTGTAGTAGATTGACTTGACTTACTTGCTTAGTAGCGTGTGGAGTTGGTTGTGGTGGTAGTGGATAGTGTCCATTCTATCTTCCGCTCTGTCACTTTTACAACCGATTTCGGAACAATACAGTTCGACTTCACATAAATATATCTACCTCCAGATTTATGTAATAGCTAGAAGCTCATGGGAGTATACTTGCTTTTTATGAGTTGGATTGACTTTGATTGCATTAAATGTCTTCTTTTTTTCTGTAGGTTTTTTTCTTTATTTCTCCCTCAGGTTAGTTTAACATACCTACTTAGGTGATCCCGTTCATTAGCTTTGTAAAATGTTAAATGATGATACGACGACTATTTATATAATTAAGTTTCGTTACAAAATAATAATATATGAAGATTGTTTTTAAAGCGCTTGATCGGTTCAGTGACGCCATCGTGTGCGCCCATATGTGCGAGGATTCAGATGTGCGATTTATTATTTGCAGATATGGATACCACATTTGCAAAATTGAAAAACCTAATTTGCAAAAAAAACTTACAAACAAAAAAA